>SADC01000085.1:0-225753 GCA_004194705.1 Ditylenchus dipsaci
TTTTGACAAAAGGCCCTTTATTCTAAAAATTGATTTGGAAGCCCTAGTTTAACTGTATAACTAAAATCGAAAAAAAAAATTCAACGAAGTCGTTCACAATGGTTTGGCAAGGGTGGGTTTTTTTAAGGTTTAGATTATATAATTTTAGCATTCAGCTCTTTTTGGGATAGCTAAGAAACCGAAAATGTTAAGCACTTAAAAATCCATGTGAAATGGTCGTCTATCCTTCTTCAAACACTTTGGAAAACCTCCAAAATTCCATAATTCTGTATAAATTAGGAGGAAATCTCGACATCTATGTATACAAGGATGATTTTTCTGTAAAAAAGTTTAACAAAGCAACTGATCAACTGACTAATATCATATACATCCTGATTACAATAACGTAAAAATGTCGAAAAAAACAAAAAACACTATTAAATGAAAAAAATTCTGTAAAGCATTAAAAAATTCAAAAACTCCGCACTTCTTGCCAATGTCAGGCTCAGCTGTAAAACATAAAATTTTTTAGAGACATAAAAAAATTTCATTTCAAAAAGTAAACAATATCTGAATGCTATATTCCAAAAAAACTTTTGAAGCAGAAAATTAGTATTAACAGGTAAAATCAAAAGTCAGTTTGACTGGCCAAGAGAAACCTATTAATGATAGACGGAAGTATTACTGATATTGCTGGCTTATTTAATGATCAGGAGTGGATGAATTGCATTGGGATTGTTAGCAAGAGAATCAAGCAATAGCGCATGTTTTGACGAAAATGAAATAAATTTAATAATTTTAGACTATAAAAAATAATGAATGAAAATGAATATAAAATCTTGTCCCCGACGTTGACGTTGCTGTTTTAGAAACAAAGTTTTAATACAAAAAAGATTAAAAATGCCTAGTATAGATAGAGCTAATTTTTTAAAAATTATTTTGGTTGTATCTAAAAGACAGAAATAAAAGGTCTGAAATTGAAATTAAAAGTTTTATGTTAATTTTTCTTTGTTTGTTGCTTTAATTTACGTTGTAGTTTAGGATCAGTTTAAAAAAAACTCAGAATTGAAAACTTTGAATTTTAAAATAAAACTTTTTTTATAAAATGATGGACAAAAAATGCCATTTTATTAAGTGCCTATTGGGTTTAGCTTTAATTAGTTTTGACTCTAAATCTATAGATTCTGCACCTAAAGAAATTATTTCCGGCTAAATTTTTTTTCGTTAGTGGAAAACTTTCTGGCACCAAAATCAATATATCGGGCACTGAATCCTAAATTATCGAGATTTATTGAAAATCACTCAAAACTTCTCTATTTTCTCTATTTTAGAGAAAATACATAAAATACTTCTATTACATAAAAGACCATATAACAGTCCTACAGAAAAAAATCGAACAATAATAATATATTTGACCGAGGTAAAATTTTTACACCGGGTGGTCGTGAAGCGTATAAAAGGCATAGGTAAGTACCAATGGGTAGTTCATATAATACCCCTGCTAAGCCACACGGGTATGGCAGGCTCGTAACTCAAATTCGAAAAAAGGACATTGGGTAAAAAGGACGTTTTGACCATTTTTAAAGAAAAAATGGCATTTTATCCAGTGCTTATTGCCATTTCGAAGCGAAAAAAAGATTTTGATTTGTTCTTTTGTTGGTTCCTCTGGTTCCTCTGTTGTTTTGAAAAGGGTAAGCATTTATTTACAGAATTTCTTTCATTTCAAAACTCAGAAATGAATGACAACTTATAAATAAAAAAATTATTTCGAAATAGTAACACGTATACTGTATTTCATCTAATAACTCACCCCCTCAACTTTGAGGACCTACTCAGGCCAGAGAAAATTTTTTGCAAAGCTGTTTTTTCAACGTTTTTTAACATTCACGAGCTCTACCGGTCCACTTGTCGGATTTTCACCCGAAAATCTCGAGATCGAACCTCGAATTTTTCCGATTTTAAGAATTCGGAAAAAAATTCACGCGGGTGAGTTATTAGAGGAAATACCGTAACAATGATATCGTCAACAAAGAAATTATTCTGTACCGCGCATTAAAAATTTAAAAAAATCCGTCCGCTGCTAAATTGACAGCTTTATTGGTTTATTCGCCCGGAAAGTCAGCAACAGCTAATTTAAGCAGAGCCCATAACATTCTTGATATAGTCTGTCGTGAGACCATCGATGGCGCGATTTTTTCACTTTCAGGCTAGTTGCAGTTTCCCCTTAACTTCTCGAAGTGAAAAATAAGAAACCTTGTAAACTGGAGCCAGTTTTCTGTCCTAAAATGGCCTTTTTGGGAGCGCCTGTCTATTAGAGAGTGCCTTTCAAATAGAAATCGCCCGTCAATTGAAGAGAATACGGTATAAGAGCACTGGGACAAAAACAACATTACTTTTGTGTTTTGCATTAAAATTAGCCTAGAATCGTGCTTGCTCAGGGTCTTGATAAGATTTAAAAAGATATATTCGATAAGAAACGCCTAACATAGATGCCAAAAACATTATTGGACCAACACGCTAGATTGTTGTTCGACCAAAATATAAAAAAAAAAAGTATAAAAAATATAAGTTTAAAATAAAAGTGGTGCTTCTCTGAAAAACGCCTCTTGTGAAAAAGATGACAAATTTAAGACTGATAGCGAGCCAAATTTTAAGAGTTGAGCGAAGGCATCAAAAGCCAAATACCCACATTTATCATCTAAAAACTAAGTTGGACGTATATTTTTTTTCTAACGAACACTGGACATCATCTGAACTAAAAAAGAACACTAGCGTGACTTTAGAAATCCGCTTTAAATACTGTTCCAAAACCAGTTCATTCTATCAAATCACTAAAAAATTACCCGTCTAAACTTTTTGATTATGATTGTCGCCGTTTTTTTTAACTTTTCATGTCTTATATTTTGCTCGAGCAGAATATCACAACTCTCCTACAGATAATTCTTCTTCAGACAAAATGCAGAGATTTGCAGATAAACACTAGATTTCTGTTCTTATATAGGGTTGTCTAGCACCCGACTTTTTTGAGTTGAATACCTGAATTTTGGATAGTACGTTTAGTAGGTGTAGGTGTTAGTAGGTGGTTCTTTTTAAATTTTTGCACATTTTGACTGTGGTTGTGTCCCTTTTCCAAAAGTCTGTTGCAGAATAAGACCCAAACTACAAGAATTAAACAAGAGTCTTGTTTTCGAAATCTTATGTTAAAAACTTGATCTAATATGTCAAAATTTTACGTTTAAAAAATTGTAATGGGACTTTAAAGAAGTATGATAGTTTAATCTCAAATCGCTGAGAAATGTTTCTGACAAAAACACGAGCAAAACTTTTTTTCTTCTCAGATTTACGCTTTTAATATTATATTTCTATCCGAAACACACGGGACCACGCAATTTTTAAATTATAATATTTATTCACAATTTTTCTACCATGTTTTGAGCATTTTTCGCACAAAATCTTTTTTTCGATAAAAATTTTGACTGAAGGAACCTTATAAAATTTCGCCTAAAAAATGAAAGTGATTGATTCCCCTTGTGGCTTTGGCTAAATCTGAGACAGAAAAGTGAACCCATTCCTTGGGCAAAGAGCCTATTGAGAAAATTCCAGTTTTCCTTCCAGTTTATTGATGTACTTTTTAATGTTGTATATGTGAAAATAAAGTAGTTCTAGGCATAAACTCTTGATATAATAACGAACTCTTAGAATTTTTGGTCAAGCACGCTAGATTTTACGTACGCTCGATATAACGAACCCCTGGAGGTTCGTTGTAATTGCTAATTGCTAATTCAATATTAAGAACAAAATTATCGGCATCTATGTGGATACAAGTCCTAACTACGATCCCAATCCTAACTCAGATCATCAAATAAGCAAGAAAATTCATACCAAGAAACTTTGAATAACAAAATTTTACACGAAAACAGTTAAAATTGTGACTCAAAAGAAAGCGAAGATTCTGAAATATTCTAAATACAATCGAATCAGCTTCAAAGAATTTTAAAAATTCCTTACCAGCTAAATAAAACAAATTTTAAAAGCACTGTTCCTAACAAAGGAAAATTTTCGAAAATCGCAAACAATTTTCATACAAGCTACGAAAGAGAAAATACAAAGACACAAAATTTATACTGAAAGTTTATAAATGCTGTCTTCGCAACAAACCTTATTGAGCTAGAAAAAGAGCTGTTTGAAAAATCAAGGTTGATGTATTAAACAATAACATCAACATTGGCATAAAGTACCTTCTGACTAGCCAATTCAAAAATCATATAAGAGTAGAAAAAAATGCATGATTCATTCTTTTCAAGGAAAAAAAGATAAACTGATGCTCTGTTAACTATATACACATACTGCAGAAAGCATATTCGTTTGACAAAAAAGAGATTTTAAGCAGGTTGAAAAGATGAAAATAGATTTAAACATTGATGCTTTTCTAAATAAAAATAACAAAAAGGACAATGAACAACAATTTAAAACAACACGCAGAGAAATGTTGTTTTAATAATAATACCTCTATTTGTAATGTATCTACAAATAAAATTTTGTTGATTAAAAGTTTTGTTTAAAGGAGGGTGAAAGCTGTTAAGGAGATAGTCTCGACACGAAAGGATTTATAGAAGTTTTGTGTTTTCTAACGTGGTTTATAGACATATTTGTCGACAACTCGGTGTTGCAATCTCAGACAAACTTGTGCAGAATTAAAAGTTAGATTAGCATCAGCAATATCAGAATTTCAAAATTCCTTCAAAAAAGACCTTTAAAAATCGAAATGTAATATAAGACTGATCAACCTTTTTGGTGAGTTTTTCCCGTTTTTTCATTTCAATTTTTAGTGCATTTTCTATATAAATGTTATTATTTTTTATTTTTCCACCCAAAACACTCTTTTAGGATTATTTTCACTTGTTTTTTTCGTTTATATATTATGACCGCATTCATGTCTATGCTACAAAATGAGGCTAAATTTGCTTTTTTGTGACATAAAAATGAATACAATAGACTTGTGACCAAAAAGTCTGCAGAGATAAAAGAGCACGTCAAATTTATGACTTTTTATTTCAAAATTTAACTTTAATCGATAAAACTGACTTTTCTGCAAAACGTTTTATTAAATTCACTTCGAACTGATAAATTAATGCTAAATCAGTGGAAAACTAGCATTCGAGAAATGCTACCGTATTTTTCTTAATTATTTTGATTTCGACATGTCAAGTAATTTTCCGATCAGCCACCAGACTGTCCAGTTATTAAAGACCGTCAAGTAATTGGAGACTGCCGAGTTATTGTTTCGACGTGGCTCTGGCCAAACATGTCACGGAAAGCTGTACAAAGAAACTAAGGCCAACCAATTTTCAGTAAAATTTTATTTGCTAAACAACAATAAACAGCAAAAGTGGATTAACAAAGCACAAACATTCAAATATAATTTTCAAGCTCCGAATAGACGCTGTCATCTGTAAGGTGACGGTTTTGTTCGGCATCAGGCATCGCAAATCCGATCCAAGTACATCCATTCCACCAATCGTGTATATAAATTTGACAGGTCTTCCGGCACACGCAAGGCATATCTTGCCTTCTCTGATCGAAGATGATTCACTGCAAAAACAATTATACGAACGTAGCAATATAATAAGTACATCTGCAGTTTCAACTTGATTTTTTTAATGCAACCAGTTTATCATAGTAGGTCTTTCGATCCACAATTTTTAGTAACATCATTGTTTGAGACAGCTTCCGCGTGCTGTTTGATCACTTGCAGCGTGAATTCATTCAAAAAACAAACCTCAGCCGGCTAACGGCTGGACGGGTAGCAATAATCAAAATATCCGCGGATTTTATCCTTAGCCTGGTCGGAGGGTGGATAACGAGTAAAGCTAAATTTTGACTGCACATTTTTAAGGGTTGAATTTACTTTCTAAGCATTATTAACCTGAGAAAGCGACATTGAACAAAAAAAAGGCAATGTTGTATGGTTTTGACCACTTATAACTTTCTCTATCAAAACATTATAACAGTCAAAATATATACATTTAATCCATATTTCACGTCATTTTACCTAATATTAGTCGAACAAAGGCAGATATAGAGAAACTCAATTAATTATAATATCCAATTATGTCAATAAGTCTACATGTCGATTGATGCCTCAACCTGACTCACGTGTAAATTCACGCTTCAACCTGATACACATGTCATTAACATGTAAATTTTACATGTTAATCAGATTGACGCCTAAGTTCACATGTGAATCAGACTGAGGCGTGGATTCACGTGTGCATCAGATTGAGGCGTGAATTATATGTCACTAAGGTTGAGGCGTAAATTGACATGAGTGATCCACAGATTTATCCGAGGATAAAATCCGTGAATATTATCCTGAGCAGAGGATAAATCCGTGATAATATCCGCAGCTGCGAATAATTTTATCCGCTATTGTTGCTACGGGATGAAATCTGCGAATTTTTCTATCCGCAGATTTTATCCCTCGGATTTATCCGCTGATTATTGCTACCGGTCCTGAGGTAAAATTTTGAACCGGCGAACGGCTGATGCTAAGAAAATTTTCCCAACTCAGCCGGTTGAGGCTGAGCTGATGGTCAATCTCGCTCTTGATTCGCATGTTTTTTATTATAAATGAATCTAGTGGTCTTCTCCTTACCTTGACTTCAAAAGCTCTACCTTCAGCACCCAATATCCGATTTCAACATTAGAAAACTAGCTTTGACAGTCACTATACAGCAATAACTTAGTATGCATATTTTTGTTAAAAAGATATTATTACGAAATCATAAAAACATAGTAAAACAAATAAATTAAGTTCAGCATTATTATCTAAATAAAAACTTGAAAAATTTAAGGACTTCCAGACTGAGGTTTTTTATCACTTGCACCGAAAGAAGACATTCGACTAGGGTTGGACCGATCAATTGTCATTGCTCTGCTAAAAATTACAAATTTCCTATCTTTTTATCGTATTTAATTTTTTTAAAAATACGCGTTCTCATCCAACACATCTGGTAGTTTTCATCAAATCCTTTGGCCAAAACACTGTCTACGTCTTCAAAATCGTCCAGATCCTCTTCTTCCTCCAGTCCAGGGAAGTACTCCTGAGCAGTAAAATAGAGGCTACTATTCTCACTTACACTATTTTTCCCCTAAGAGCACTTCTATTTCTTTCTACCTCACAAATTGGCCTACCTTTTCACTAGGAATTGTTGAGAAGGAAGGCACAGAAGACTGATCCACAGATGGCTGTCTTTTTAGTAGTGGGAGTGGCTGAGACTTGGATAGTTGTGTAGTTTCCTGGTTCATGGTCATCACTTGAGTTTGAGGGGAATCGAATTGGGTGTTTTTTTCTGGAGGTTCAGTTCCATTTGGTTGAGCTTCAAAAAATTTGTTTCGGTATAAAATTTTGTGATGTTTTTAATGAATAAGAGTAAAAGTGAAGAAAAAATGTAATTCCTCGAGTCGGAATCGAACCCACGACATCTTTTACCGGCTTCTGCTGCCGGATCGAAGCTGGTGAATCTTGGCTTGGCTCGACTCCCACTCTGGCTATCACATTTTTTCTTGACTTTTACTTTAGGAGGGGGCAATTTTCGGTGCTGAACAAATAGTTGTAGGTTTTTATCACACTTCAAGCGTTCCTTTTTTATTTCTTGTCATTTACGTGTTTACACTATCTTGTCGTTTACACCTATCTTGTAGCTCTGAATGTAAACTACACAGTGAGTATAAATGTGCAAATTAGAAAGGCTTGCCACCCGTCTGTCTAAGCTAAATGAACCAGGTGTCTACCCATTTCTATAGAAGTTTTGGGTTTCTGTTAAAAATTATACATTTCAAGTGTTCTAAACTTTGCTACCCGCACTATTTAGCACATTATAAAACATGATATTAGAAAAAAGCTTAGAGCTGAAGGCTTACAACGATCATAAATTCTCTCTACTTGTAAAATTGATCAATTTCCATAATACTGATTTCGGAACTGAAAATTGCGATGTTTTTCAAGCACAAGTATAAGTCTGGCAACGACATCAACCAATCGTAACTCACAAATCAACAAAAAATAATTAAAAGCCAATTCAAAAAAAAATTGCGTAAGAAAATAAGAAATGCGTAAACTGTAACATCTGAACCTGCGACTATTTATTTAGTACCGAAAATTCCCCCTGCTTTAAGTAAGATTCGACGTACATCTAAAAACTAGTCGAATCGGTGGTTCTTTTATGACTACTTTCTTTTTCAGTGGATTACCATCATTACCTTAAAGCTTTGGTATTTTATTTTGAGAATTTTAAGAATATTGTTACTAACTTAAAATAGGCTTTCCTTCTAGGTCGTTTTTGTTGATCTCTCTTTTCCGATTCTTTTTTCTTTTGCAACAGCACACGCGGCAAATGCAGCAGAGCAATATCATCAACATAAGCCAGACTACTAATAACACAATAAGCCACATCCACCATGGAACTAAAACAAATTTTTGTGTTAGTGGAAATTTAGCCCTGATTGAGCCCATTGAACCTGGTGTGTCTTTTGATCTGGTCTCCTTGTTCATTAATTTTTTGATTTTTATAAATTGTTAATTAAATTGTAGATTGAAGGAGCTGTTATTGGCTGGCATAGAATAAAGTTACAAAAAACAAGACATAGAAAAAGAAAAAATTTGAAAAAGTTAACAGGGGAACCAAGGCATTAAAGACACGACAATTTCAACAGCGTCTCTAATTTCCTAGACTCATTCGAATAAAGTAAAAGAAACCTATTTGGTCACTTTCCACGAAATTTCCCGAAATTAGCTGGTCATCTTCAAATGTAAAAGAATAAAGCGGAGCTTCCCAAACAGGAAATTGAACTGTCCTTTGTTGAGCTGAATAAATTTAGTAACGATAAAATCTTACTATTAAAATAAAATTTACATGGCAAGATTCCAGGCACTCGGAAGCCTGGACAACTAGACTGAACTAGCTTTTCGGAACCTCTAGGATCATTTCGAACACTTTTGGTAAATGTCTTTGGGTTTGGTGTAGTAAAATAAAGGTCGGAATCGAACAGCCTCATTCGTTTGGAAGTCGATTTCAATGTCTAAATAAATTTGTTAGCAAAATCAAAAAAATTATTTGACATTTTTTCTGATGTGTAGTAATTATTTTCAAATGATCATCTGTAAGACTAACAAGGGAGCATATGGTAGTGACGATGCGATAGTGAAAAACCCTATATACTATTCGATAGAGCTATGTAAATGCTTATCGGACTTAAATATCCTTTTCTGCAGAAATATATGTTCCCTTGTAAGCTAAGTGCTGAATTGTCTTAAAGCTTCTGTCATTTTAAAAAAGTTGGGGGACAGCGAGTTCTTGAAAATTCTCTGTAATTTGTCCCCCGCTAAACCCGCTTCTTTGCTACTCATGGCATAGTGCTAATGTGGCCGTTGAAGACAGCACAATGATTACTTTTTATCGAAGCATCACTCAATAGAAAAATTTATAAGAAAATTTAAATTTATTTATTTTCGAATCGTAAAAAAAATTCTGACGCCTACTAAAATTCCACGTTTAACAGAAAAAATTGCCTAGCTTAAAAAGTAATCATCCCTACCTAACAAAGCTCTTTTTGCCTTGGTGTAATGGCGATAATGTAATGTGTAGTCATCATTATTAGATTTGATTTAAAGTAGCGAAAAGTGGAGTGATTATGTGTGATGTGATTATTTACATTTCTCAAAAAAAACTGAACCACACTTACTAGACATACATCCTTTGTATCTTTCTACAACTTCTGGTTGTTTTACTTCTAGCCCATCTTCAGTTTCGCCTTTAGTGACATTTGATGCATCTAAACTCAGTCCTATCACTTCTACAGCCTCTGAAACATTTCTCTTCCTCCTCTTATGGATCAGCAAATCATCAGGGCTGAAGAATTGCTGCTTAAGTCCACCTTCCTGGTTTAAATCTTGGTCTTGTTCCCCACTTTCATCTTCCTCATCCTCTTCTTCCTCCAATTCCACTGCTTCGCCGCCAAAAAAGAATAGTTGGGAGTCAGCCAAGTGAAGTCTAATATCACCGTCCAAGCTTTTTTCTCAGCATCCAAGCTGACAAAAACTGGCTCTTTTTTAGAAAAAGTAACTTGAAAAAAGTGTCTGTATCCATCAGTGTAATTGCTGCTGTTAAACTCTACGCCTGAACCAACAATCTGGCCATATGAGCTGTTAATAGTCACTTTAAGCTGCTATTCTTGGTTAGAATAGCGTGGAATTCTCGACCATCGCTAAAGTAAATGGTGGTCAGATGTTGGTTTTGTGCAGATTCTACTGCTGCTTCAGAAGAAAAAGCAAATTGAAGCAATTGCTGAACACTTTCATGTAGAAAAAAGCGTTTGGGCTCAGACATGTCAAAAACTATAGAAGAATCGCCAGTGAAGGTTAGGCCAGTATCTTTTAAGCAGTTGCTGCCGTAGTAGGATGTTTTGGAACAGTCACAACCCGTCCGTTCTTGGTTTGTGGGATCATAGTTCTGAATTTTAGAGTACGGATATTGTGAGGGAAAGTCAATTTTGTCAATTAGTTACCTGCCATTGGACGGTGCAATGACCTCCGTTGTGACACACTAATGTGTCACAATCGTTGTAGCAACCAGTTCTTACTGCGTCTTAAAGTAATTTGTTTTGTTAAGATGCTACGTCTGAATTTAATCTGAATTTATGTCTGAATATAACCAAACATTCAGTTGGTATATAACCTCAAAATTCCGATTTTTACCCCAATGCTCCTGTAGTTGTGCCCAGCCCAACAACTGGCCAAGACTTTAATGGACCAAGGGAAAATCACCTTTTTTACCAAATAGATAATCCGCTTAAATTTAGTCATTTTTATTCCAATTCGCAGCTTTAAGATGATTTTTTTGTTGTTTTGTTTAAAATGTAGTCAAGAGGAAATGGTTTGGCCAAATTCTTGAACCAGACTAAAATTTTCTGCATAAAATTAATGTTGGTGTGGTTTTTGTCTCTGCTTTTTCAAAAAATCTAAAATAACTGGGCATCAAATTTCTAAAACCTTTTTAAATATATTTTTTAAAATTTTTCACCAGAATCCAAAGGCCTTATGCCTCCTTGGCGCAAATCTACCGACGCTTCATTGACCATCAAGCCACGCATACAGCCTAGTAAACCAGGAATATCTGTCACATAATATGCTATTCTGTCTCTTTTAATTCTTGTGTGTTGAACACTTGGCAGACCACCCACAAACAAAAAGTAGTAAGGTGTGGCAGCAACTACTGGTCCAGCTGGTTGAGGTGGCAAAATTACTCCTGAAAGTTGAAAACAAATTAAATCAGGTTTCTGGCACTTAAAAAACCTTCAAAACTGCCAGTGAAAGCATCAATTTTTCGCTGAGACAGCAAGTGTGGTCCAGTAATTTCACAAACTTCATCGTCAACTGACATTGTGATTTGGTCTAAAGTCTGTTCAAGTACAATTTGTAGCCAGCGCATGTCATTAAATTCTAAATTTTTTGAAGGATTTTTGTAAATAAATGGCCAAAATAATACGTGTTCCATGCTTTGCATGCACTGTACATCTTGCAATTTGGGTGTCATTGTTGATTGTAAGCACAATTTTGTACTCATCAGATAGGTGAATCTAGAGAATTGATGCTTTATAAGTTTTGTTAAAATTGCTAGTGCAATTAATACTACGAAATCTCTGGCAATTACTATTTTACACCCCCTCGATGTTTCCAGCTGTACAGCAAGATAAATAATTCGAAATTTGGATGTAAAGTACATTTAACTAAGTAAAGTACAATTTGGTCATTTTGGTCGAAAAGGACATTTTAGTGCTTAATGATTTCAATACAAATCTGTGGTAATCGCATATGGTAAGTACAAATGTTGAAATAAAAAAGAGGTGGGAAATTATCGAACTGCATTTACAATCATTTATCGAAAATGTAAAAAGATTCTACTGATTTCACAAACTTTTCACAAAAATCTTGGTTTTAAAACAATAACCTGTATAAAGTTGTCGAACTGATCATGGGCGTAAGCAAGCAGTGCACTCTTTTGTCTGTTCTCACACTAAACACAATGCCTGTGTTAAGAGGATTGCCTGGCAAGTGTTCGTCCAAATATTTCAAATAGCCAACAGCACTGTCGTGGAAGCTCACATCTGAGTTTTGTTCACATCTTAATTTTTTGAAACTTAATCATATTTATGGATAAAATCTTTTGAGCAATTTATTACTTTTTTCGCACCTTAAACCAGAGTGTATGTGCTTGTTTTGCATTCACAAGAAATTTGGTCGTTTTGAAAGTTGTGAATGCACTGAGAATCTTGTTCACAACTGTGTTCCCTACAGTTATCTGCACATCCAGCAGCAATATCTGCTGTGCCTGACATTTTCAGCTCGAGCAATCTGTTGTTTACTCGGAAATTTCGGACGCAACCAGTAAAACCAGACCTATAATAACCACACATAGAAATATCTTATTAGTATGGAATGGTATAGAACTAGTGGAATTAGTATAGAATGTACAGAAGTTATAAAACAAACCTTGGTATAGGCTTCCAATAAATACTTTTGCATAAAACAAGTAAGTAAAACTGTGTATGGACATGTGTATCTGTTTAAATTCATGTGAGTTGTCGACAGAAAAGCGAATTTCATCCCGAAACACTTCAATTATGACACGATGCCATTTGAGATCATTGAGCTTGGTCTGAGACATCATGGACACATTTATGGTGTTTAAAACAAAATGTTATTAGAAGAGCTGTTTCCATTTTGTCATAAATGTCAATTTGAAAGGCAAGGCGGTGACCTATAAATAAGAACATATATTGGTTCCTGATATTAGTTTCCTTCATCTATATTCTGATTTTTCAAAAAAAAATTCTATTTTTTTCTGCTGGAAACAGTGAACTTTTCTGTTAGAAAAAATTCTTCTGCCTCAGACCCCAAAGGCTAGGAGCCATTTGACGTAGTTTTGACTAAATATTAGCATCATTTAAGTTTTATGAAGGTAAGAACTATAGATTTTAAACATTATTTTAGGTATTTTTACTCTTTGCATCTCACCTTTTTTGCTTGAGTAATCATTTGTTATTTTTTTCAAGCTCAGGGCGAAAAATTTCCAAGCATTTAAGCTATCAGGTTGTCCGAAAAGTTTGCGTTCTTTTTTTATTTCAACTAAGTTTCTATGGCATTGCGTTTTATTTGCGTTTGGGAATTTGACTTCATATTTGTAGCTGACATTTTTAGCTAATTTTATCAACTTCAAAAAAATATTTAGGAAAACCTATAGAAGCTTAGTTTTAAACAAAAAGGGACGCGAACTTTCCGGACAACCTAATAATTATATAATGCGCCATCAAAAAACTGAGGTACGAGGCGATTTAGGTATGTTTTTGTGCTGTTGACTATATTTGGTCAAAATGTCCACCCATACAGTATGAGTCAGAGGCAAACACCATAATATAACTATAGAATTTAAGTATTTCTCACTTACCCATTTTAAGAGATATAAACCATAAATTAGATTGATCGCCTTGGAAAGAGTTTCCGTACACCATTGATTCAACATCTTTTTGTGAGGTTTTAAGTCGAACTCCAGCTGAGTAAACGGCGCATGTTTATCCGCATTGCTAAGTTGAAGTTCCAATCTAGCAGATTGGGCTTTTAAAGTGACAGTTTTCTCGTCGAGGTTTCCTTCTTAAAACAACTAAATATACAAGTTTAAGATTTATCAAACCTACTTTCTCCTCTGCATTTTAGTTGTCCTAAAGTCAAGTTAGCATGTCCTTGAGGGTGGTTGGTCTTAGGTAAACTGATGAAATAGCCGAGTTTTCATTTAGTAGAGTTCCTTCATCAAACGTTATTGCAGAAGCAACATCACAATTGCAATAGTCTGTAATATGACTTCGGTATCGATAAATAAATGAATTGTTATTATAGCCTAGCCACTATATAACAACTCTCCTAACTTCGAAATACAGCTCAGTCTAACACTTTCTTATCTTGGTTTTAAAAGTATTTATCAGTTATGTTTTAAAAGACTGGTCATCCCAATCTACAGTTGGGTCAGACTTATATCGCTGAAAATTTGCCTGCCATATGACGAACTTTTTTAGAAGAACACGCCATTTGCAGTGTTGGAACCGCCCAGGGGCGGTCCAACTTTTGGGTCCAACCCGGTGCGTCGGTCGGTGGTGGAACGAAGGCAAAATCGGGTGCTAGGGCAGGGTATGGAAAGCCCCGGAACTTCTTTATTTGTCTCTTTTCAAGAAGGCTTCAAAGCTTTAATTGGATTAATTAAAATTGCATTCAGGATCGCGTCGAACAAAAATGAAAAATTTAAAAAACCTCCGGCACTGCCCATGACCTGGCGCGCACGGCCCCAGGCCATAACGCGCAAACTGGCACACTTGGGGCGTGGGGCGGTGCTGGGGTGAAAACTGCCTGCTTACATATCACTAGCCATTTGCCCAACCATAAAAAACTGACAAGTATTTTAACTTAACTGATAATTTAACAAAAAAATCATAAATTCGCCATTCAAAAAAAACTCCATTCAAAGATACCCACACTTAATATGTTTTTTAACTTCAGGACCGGACTTTCATAACACAACTGACAAAGAATTAAAAAATCGACAAAAGATAAAGGTCAAACTTCTCAGATATCGTTATATTGAGTCTTGACTGTAGTTTTTACCACTTTGTCAGCATATTGACTGCCATGAGCACAGCCTTCAGAGAAGTTTTGCAAGCGCAAGTATTGGGATATTTCCAATTTGACGAATATGGTAGTTTTCTGATGCAGATGTTATAAACCAAGTTGAATTCTGATGGAAGCTTAAATTTAAAAAATCACTATTACATTTTTTGTATTTTTTTACTTAAGCAGCTGATTAACTATTTCAGAACCATTCTTACAGCTTAGCTGTTTCTTTTTCAAAAAAATAATTTGTAGATATCAAGTTTGCTGTTGCTAGTACAGCCTTATATACCGTATTCACTCTAATAACTCCCCACGTGGATTTATTTTTCAACCTCTGAAAAATCTTGGAATGCTTAATCAAAATGCTCCTAACTCTGAAAAGCTAGTCAAAGAAACGAGGGGTGAGTAATATTAGAGGTTAAGGGATTAATAGAGTGATAATTAATAGAGATTAAAATGAGACAAAGCCTACTTTAATGGAGCATTATTACAGTAATATCGTATGTATTGTTCACATCGCTCACTTCTACTCATTAATTCTTGGATTTGAAGAGGTGAGAACAATCTCAAAGTTAACAGTAGTTAGTATTTAACAAAATTTAGGCTGACTTAATGTATAATTAACATATAATTAAATATTAAAAAAATATGATTTGATAGAAAACTCACTTGTAGGTCACAGGAAAGAATTTAGGTACTTTATCTTTACTTGATCTAACAACGGTTTGATTAGGGAAATTGTGGCCCACTATGGTCAAAATCTGCTGTAATCCATTGACTTTTTGTTTTCGGCACTCTACAAATGTCATTGGCAAAGTGCCTGAGCCATCCATATCCACCTGATAGACGCCAGAGTTGGCTTCATTGTGAAAAAGGAAAGCGTCTTCACATGTTCGAGCAAACAGAGCTTAAATAATAATAATAGTGAAAAAACGCTGTTTTAGAAGAAAAAAACTAACAAAATTGGCAAAATCTGCCAGCATATCCATGCTTACAAACACATGTAAAATTCGCGGAGTTTGAAATGCGAATACACTGCTTGTGGTTTTCACATTGAGTCTCTTCACTTGGTCGACAAAATACTTCAGTAGGCGGGCCTGTGAATTTGGAAAGTTCTTTTTTTATTTATCTAGGCAAGCAACCCTTTCTAAATACTCAATCAATTTTCAATATTCCTCAGCTAGTTTTTTGAGTAATTTATTTTAAATTTTATCCGAAATCATTTTTTCAACATATTTTTAGTAATTTAATACGCTAAAAACCACAAAAAGTTATTTTCTGACATCTTGAAAAGACGTTTTGCTGGCGGTTTGCTTTACGTGACAACTAGGGGTTTTCTTTGAATAATCTGCTAATATTTGTCCAAAATTATCATTAAAAATATTAATACTAAGCGCACACCCTTAGTAACTTGGCCTGAACTGTTGCTCGATAAAGGAATGACAGAATTATTGTTAGATGTTACACTTATTATCTTAGCGCCAAGTTCTTTTGTAGTCGCTTGCTAAATATTTATTTATATAACTCAAAAAATTACGAAAACCTCTTGCTGTTCTACTACATCTTCTGTGTCATTTTTCATCTGCGTTTGAAGTTATTTGCAAACTCTGAAGAGCTCTCTAGATCAAATATTTTCTCCCATATTTTCTCCTCAGACTTATTAGCACAAGGAGAAGTTTTGTAGCTAGAAATAATTTCTGGTATTTCTTTAGTGCCTTGTGAATAATCTCCGAAGTTTAGCACTTTAACACAGCCAATGATTGAAGTAAAGGAGTCTAAATTGTTTTTAATATTTAAAGGAATTAGCAAAAATACCGTTAAAAGCTCCTAAGAAAAGCTTCATATCTAGATCATGTTGTTCTTCAGTTTTGAACAAGTTGCCAGCAATAATGTAAATGTTGTCATTCAAAGTGATAGCTGATTCTTCAGCATCTATGGATAACTCAATAGAATGCAGGTGGCCATCATTAGTTCCTTAAAACATTGATTTTTCGCGGGTACAACAAAGATTTCCAGCATGTTTATTTGAAATTTTTACATTTAAAAGTATTATCGTTAATCTACATATAGTATTTTTATAGATTTCACCGTAATCAACTTTTAACCCAGTTCCCATTTATAAATCTCTTTGTTCTCAACGTTTCTGAGAGTAAACCAGGGCGTAGACTTCAGGAAATTTATCAGAATCGACATGTGATGCTTAAGTTTTTGAGCTTTGCCAAAAAAGTTGAAAAAGCCAGGCATGCTCAAGAGGGTCTTCAAACTTCAGAGCTCAAAATATTTCAAAATTAATGTTTTAGGCGCAAAATGGCGCCTCTTTGGCTTGTGAATTAATATTTATTGAAATTTCAAAATATGATAGAGGCGCCAATAGGCGCTTGTTGTCCCTAGTTTTCTAATCACCCTTCTTTCCTGAAATGGTTTTCCTGAAATTTTTCATTTCTTATTTCCATTTATTCGACAATTGATTTTGTTTTTTGTTAAAATTCATTTTTGGCTGCTCGAATTGCTTTTAGCTTTATGTTGCTTGCCAGACTCCACCTTTTAGACTTCTTGGTCCTTATACAATCTACAGTCTTCATAAGAACTCCATTTTTTGTTGACTTATTGGCGTCCATACTGATTCAAAATCAATCTTTCATTCAAATCAGAGCAATGCTTACACCTAAATGCAAAAACAAAAGAAAGAATAATAACACTTATACATCGAACAGAACTTTCGCCTTGACCGCCTTATCTTTCACAACTTGGTCATGCAGTTCGGCTAAGTAGTTGTCATTATTGACCATAATCATTATAGTAAGCATGACTAATTATAGTTTCGGCCTAACACAGATACAGTCGACTCTGAATATCAGATCAGAAAAAGGTTGCATGTATCGTGAGCCGCTTTGCATCGACTGACTTCCTTTGCCGGTATCATTTCGAGGGTCGCGTTATTTCCAAAGTCGAGTTATATCGGCGTCAATTTATATCAAAAGTTGACTGTGCAATTCGACTAGTTGACACCCACAACTCATGCTGTTGAACGTTTAGACATTTGTCTACATTAATTCTAGAAACGTTCAGTGATTATCAATGAAAATGCAAACGCCTTTATAAAATTAAATTTTGAAAAAAATTATATTTTGTTCATTCTCATTCACAGTGAGAATCTCACTGAGCTCACTTACTCTCACTTACTGTTTCTTTTTCATTCTCATTCTCACTGCCCCGGAATTTTCACCCTCATTCTCATCCTCAGTGTCCCAAAATATTTTCATTCTCACTCACTGACCAAAAATCAGAGTGAGTGCAAACGCTGCTTAGGGCCCATTTGGTAACTTTTCAAAATTTGGGGGTGGGGGAGTAAATGGGACAAGTAGCGATTCAAACATACGAAACTCGTGGACGTAGATGCGTATGTTCTTTTGAATAAGGGATATACCGTTTACACGATCAATTTCCAACTAAGGCGGTAATAGTCATATTCAAAAAAGAATTTTTTGTAAATACAAATTCGTGATTTTTTAAAGGGGGATGAGTAATTAAAAACACAGTCCCAGTATATCAGGTTGGGTTACTCAGTGGTAAAGTGCAGAAGTTAATCGTCGGTTCGGTTCCTATATGAGTCATCTTTTTTTACAAAATGACAAAATTTGTATTTCGAAATTATTATTTTGAATATTACTGGTCCCCCCATCTTCTCCAATTTCGAAATTTACCATTTTACCATTAATTTACCATACCATCACACCACTCTTATATTTTTCAAAAATTCACTCTTTATAGATGTTAGGGCCTGTTCTATTAACGTGTTGTTGCTGCTACCAAACAGTTGAAGTTGGAGAATGCCTTCAGAAAACTTTGCGTCCAGCTTAAAAATTTTGTAAATTTCGTTTACTTGAACAAAACTTAGAACTTACAACAAAAAATGTATGTTTAAACGGACTTTCAGCAACTATTGTAAAAAGAGTTCCCTGTTTGCTGGCAGTTTGATAATCTAGTTCCAAGTGAAATTGATGCAGCGGATAATCCTTGACAAGCAGACCTGTGTAAACAAAAAAAAAATCGTAAGCAATCTTCTTTTTTGTTACCTTGCAGAATCCATGGCCACTTATGGAAAAGCTCTATTGTGGAATCGGGTGCATCTAAATGTCTGGCGAATGAACTATTTTCTCCTTCATTTTTGTGTGGGTTTATGGCTTCAAGCCTTAGTAATAGGAACCAAAAAATGTAGTGAAAAGATCGCATACAGATCAGTTTGTGCCAAGCTAAAAGTGTCTGATTTAAAATACAGTCAAAGCCTTACATAAGGACACATTTTAGCCGGTCCCTTGAGTTTCATCATATAAAGTTCGACTGTACAAACAAAGTACTAAATATATAGTTTGTTGTTTGACATCTCTAAGGGTTTTAAGTACTCCAAATTTTGTTAATCACAAATAGATCCCCATGAATGACACTCCGTATAATCACTTTAACCCTACAGTTGACTACCGATTATTCGATATCCTACTTAATGAACCATTCTCAATATGTCGACACACAAAAAAGAGGTCCCAAAGTAAAAAATTTCGTATGGAAGGAAATAAATCGACCACTGCTTATTTGGAACCTCGTCGAGGATTGACTGCATAATTAAAAAATAGTAAGTTATCCGGAAAGATCGTGGGGTTTTTTTGAAAAGAACTTTTTATGGCATTATATTTTTAAAAATATAATATGCCCATTTCCCAAAAGTTGACTACTTTTTTGTAGCTAACAAGTAAGTACTTACATGATATAACTTGTAAGGCCTTTAGCTACAAGATGAGTGATCAAATTTAAAAAAATATTCCCAGAAATTCCTAAAAAACACAATATCAAAAAAAATTGAAACGCACGACTTTCCGGACGAACGGAATACTTTCTAATGGGAAACTTTGAAATTACAAAAAACATATTAGGACCGCAGAATAACATCCAAACAGCTCAAGAAAAATAATAAGACAAAAAAGTAAACAAAGTAGACTAGCAAACATTTTTGATCAGCTTGCAGTCGAGCAAGAAGTTCTTTCTAAATTTTATTTGCACGGCCAAGAAAATTTGTTAGCTGGTGCTATCTATGTATGTATCATCACCTTTACCCTGGTGCAAGCCCCTCTCTCTACCTTCTATATAAACAAAGTCATTAAGAGGTGGTTGGTAGTAGTCGTAGTAATGTAGTGGTAGTGCATGCCTCTGTTTGGTGATAAGCCTTTGCTGAGAGTTATAAAAATAGTTTTTAAATCTGTTAATAGTTTTGTCAAAACGAAATGTTACAAAATGTTCTTCTTAAACCTTTTTCTTAAATTATTTAAGTTGCCGTATTTCTATTGATAGTAGGGCCCCTCTAATAGAAGGCCAACCTCAACTTTCAGGGTCTGTTTCTCGGAGCAGAGCCAATTTTTCGGAAGGTCGTCCCAAAATTTTCAGATTTTAGGAGGTTTGAAAAGGAGGTGTGGCCACTATTAGAGGAAATACATTATGCTTTTTGTTGAAATCAAGCATTATCTACCATATTTTATATATTGCTGACAAACTCTGGTTCTATTGCACAATGGAGTGCTTTTCTGGCCTTGGTCCCTTGTTGGTTTTTTTTAATTATTTGGCAAACAGTATAAATAAATACTTTTTGTCTCTACAAAAAAAACCTCGAGTTTGCACTTTTACGGTTTTGACCAGTGATGTATAATTCTCCGGCTCTGGCTCTTGCTCTGGCTCCTGGGATTTTTTTTAAATGGAGAGCTTAAAGGCGGAGCATATGCCAGAGCCGGAGCATATTTTTCGAATGAAAAGCTCACTGCCAGATTTAGAGCAAATCCAAATTTTATATACATTTTACATATGCGTATAACAAATATATAAGTATAATTCTGTAGCTCCGACTTTTCTCTTGCTCCGAGCAGGAGCCGGAACAAATTTTTAATAAAGTAATTAATCATTTGTAATAATTTATGTGAGGAGGACAAAATAAAGCGTTTCTTTTCATTTGATTTTCATTTGTAATGTATCGAAATTAAACACAAGAAGAAATTTATTCAGCAACTGACTTGCGATATTGTAATTTCAAACAATTTTTTGATGAAAAAATATATAAATAAGTATAAAATAAGTTCAAAGTTGAAGTAACTGCTTAGTAGACTTCCAAAAGCACTGAAATTATATTGATAAGTTAATATCAGATCAAGTATTTTTATTTCACATTTTAGTTTTTTAAGCTAATATTATCAACTAATAATAGTTTTATGGGAACTATTGCACTTTGTAACGCCCCCTTTCCCAAAGGTTTTCCTAAAATTTTATAAGGGTTGAATTTGTTGCAGTACATTGGTTATTATTAGTGCTGTAGATTTGCTCAAATCCAATACCCCAATACAATATTTTTGACCATTTTCGAACCCAATACCAATACCCAATATTTCAAAACGGACCCACCCAATACCCCAATGCAATATTTTAGGCCATTTCAAAACCCAATCCCAATACCCAATATTATGACGGATCCTAATATATGGGCCCAATACCCAATTATTTTCAAAAAGCGATGACTCTACAACATTCATTTACAGTTAACACAAACAGTAGTATTCTAATAGACAAATTTTACAACGGAAGATTTTTGTTTAAAAAAATCAGGCGCTCTGCTGTTTCTGGATCCAAGCTTGATCTTCTATAATCGTAGACGTCCCGAGCCACGGAGAAAAGCTGTTCACTGGGTTGACTTGTTGCTGGTGCAGATAGGAAACGGCGTGCCAGTTCTGCCAAAATCGGATAGACCTTGTCGGATTCCTAAAGGTGAAAAAAATCAATAGGAACACTTCCGTCTTTGAACCGACCTTCCAAAAATGAAGAGGATCATTTTCTGGGTCGATGTATCTTTGCTTCTTGTATGCCATCATCTCAACCATTGCACTGCTAACCTGCTCCTCTGTTTGTCTCTCATCGCTGAACATGTGGCTATGACGACCAAAGAATAATTGCTCTGTTGACCACTTGCTGGCATTCATTGCACCGGACATCGGTCTGCGACAGTTTTAAGAATAGCAATTGATCGCCTTCTTCGCGTTCAATCTCAATCTTCCAAAGTAAGCTTATTTTCTAAAACAAAAAGCGTAGACCGATAGAAAGCGACAGAACAAAACAAAAGCTAATTGAAATTGTGAGTGATAAGTATGTTCTGCTTCCTCTAATCGCGCAAGAACAAATATTGTTTAAAAAAGTGAACTACAAATAGTCACAACTTACTGTTGAAGACCCAATACCAGTAGCCAATATTTTTCACAAACCCAATCCCAATACCCAATATTTCAATAAGTACACCCAATATCCCAATACAATATTTTTGACCTAAATCAGACCCAATACACCCAATACCCAATACCAATATATTGGGCTGTCATCAGCACTAGTTATTATGGTTGAGGAAGGCATAATAAAGTTATTCTGGTATGAATTTTGCATTTTTTGTAAAAAATTTGAGTTTTTGCGGGGTTATCAACAGCAATAGTTCACATTAATGAGTTAATCTAGCTTTTAAAAAACTACCTTTTTCTTGATCTTTTTCCAGAGGATATTTAAAAGTTTCCTGGCATGCTTTGTCGGCCAAACAACGTTCAATGGTCAAATACACACAGCAGCCAGATGTTATCAGACTTAAGAAAGCACAAAACAGAAGTGGACCACTGTGATCAGGTTCATTCCAGCCAAATACCTCCTCCACCGTTCTAGAGTAGTACTGTGTGCGACCAAGAGCCAAATACAGGTTATAGGTGAAGATTGAACCAAAACAAGCGCTCCAAACGTACTAAAATTTATAGAAACTATTTAGCTAGATACGAAAATATTTAACCTACATTGAAAATGTTATAAAGGAGGAAAAAGTGACGCTTCTGACATACTATGCCGAAAATGGCAAAGATGGGTGTTATCCCAAACAAGACAGCAATCAAGACAAAAAAAGCCACTGTGAAAATAGATACACCACCTTCAAACTCTTTGCGGCCAACCATATAACAAAAAGCTATTATAAACAGCAACTCATAAATTGCATAGATAATGGTAAATGCCTAAATAGTTTAAAAAATTTGTCGGATTTTCTTAATTTTTTTTTGGTAGAGAATTAAATTTCACCGCTTCTAGCTGAAAAGTCTTCGCTTTTGCTGAAATCTCTCAAGTTAATAAAATTTAATCTCAATACCCTAAAATTTCTCTGCTTTTTCTTTTCGTGAAGCCTCTTATTATACTAAAAAAATTTTCCTAAGTCCAAACCCGTTAAGATCTGGTTGAAATACAGGGTGGGGCAACATAAACGCACCATCAAATTTGACCACAAATTTTTTATTTTTCAAGATATTTAGGTATCTTCTTTTTTTTTTTTTTTGTTTAAGAGCTGAATGAATCGGAAAGCGAATGACACTAAACTTCTTTATTTGTGTTGCTGTGATCTTTGTTAAAAACGTGTTTGACCAAAGAGTTAATTTTTCTTCTTTTAGCCATGGTTCATACAGCTCCAGAGAATGCAAATTGCGTCGAATGGTTCATCAAGGAGGGCAAAAGCGTGTCAGCACCTTAGCATTTCTCTCGAGTTCTCTTCTTTAACGAACGCCAAATTCTGACACGCTTTGCCCTCCTCGATGAACCATTCGACGCAATTTGCATTCTCTGGAGCTGTATAAACCATGGCTAAAAAAAGAAAAATTAACTTTTTGGTCAAACACTTTTTTAACAAAGATCACAGCCACACAAATAAAGAAGTTTGGTGTCATTTGCTATCCAATTCATTCAGCTTTTAAATAGAAAAAAAAGATCTTGTAAATATCTAGAAAAATAAAAAATTTGTGGCCAAAATTTGGTGGTGCGTTTATGTCGCCCCATCCTGTAGTTTTCACTCGTTCGAGTATCCATTAAAGTAGGTAAGTCGTGGAAGTTTCTGTCTGATACACTCAAAGTAGCAATATCTCAACGCATGAAAACTAATTTGATCAGATCTCAAGGTATTCGGATTCAAGAATACATTTTAGTATAGGGGGTTACTTTCCGAAAAGCAAAAGCGGTGATATTTTAGACAAAATTTGAAAAAGCGGAGATATTTCAGCAAAAAAACGGAGAATTTTAAGGTAGAAGCGGAGAGATTTATGATTTATCCTTTTAAGTCACCCTGATTATTTTTTCAGTAATCCATTGATTCATTCTAATGGTTTTTTGCTAGCTTTCTTTTTTTCACGGTAGCTTTTGACACAGCAGCATGCTCAAAGTCCACATTCATCACAAACGGTCGATTTTTCGAGCCTAATCCCCGCCCCAAATCCAGTCTTTCACGTTGCTGAGAATGGATGTGAACTACCTCATTATTGTTTTTTGACTCATAAGCGATTTACTGACTACAACCTCGACCGCTTATTGAAAAATGAAAAAGTTGGAAAGGTCTACAATGCCTTAGATGAGCTCTTCACTCTTTTGTGGTGTGAAAGACTAGATTCAGGCAAGAACGACAAGCAAGGTTTTTAAACCTATAGGATCCACCGATTGAGGTGATAGATGTGGGCAATTTATCCCTGAGTAGAAAGTCGGGTGAACCAAAAATGCTTTGGTTACCCAATATTTAAGAATATGAAATTACTCCTGATAACATAAAAATAGGGATTATTAAAAATTAGAAATTAAGTCATACCCTGTATTTATAATCACATATTGAGCGAATATTGGGTTTAGCCTGCTCCATGGGTTTGAATTTGATTTCCATATTGATTGATTATCTAAATAGAAAAAATAGGTTTCTTCTTTGAATAAAAGATGTAAGTGTTTGTGTAATTGTATTTATGTGAGAATAAATATATTATCCACATTGAATAATTTTTATTGACATATATTGAGCCTTACTTTGATTGACAACTTTTCTACGAAGTAAATTAGATAAAGAATTTTCTACATTAGCAAAATTACAAATAATACTAGAGTAACTTTAACTTTTCTATTAGCTCTTAAAAAGGAAGAAAACTTGAAAAGAAATATTGGGCTGTTTTAATGCCTATAAACCATGAAAACATATTTTCAGATCACAGTTTAAAAAAAAATTCCACCAAAATTTGACTATTCACCTCAGGGACCAAAGCAAACTACCTTGTATTGTGGTCTTCAACAGCGTCTTGTTTGCTGGAGCTGGACAAAAAAAGCTTCTATATGGATTTCAATTATGACTCTTGCTCGGATTCGTGTCGCAAGTGAGCATTTATGCGGTAGGCCCCAGTTAACAAAACTATATTTACATTCCATGTTTTAGATTATATACGTTCTCTTTTCTGGTGGTTTGCATCGGTTCCCTAAAGTGAAACCCAAACTAGTGTAAAAATATGCTTAAAAATGTCTTTCTGCATGCTAACACATGTTTTCTATCGTTTTCAGGGCCTAAAATGGTCTTAAAAGTGCTTAGACAGATTCCTGAGCTAGAAACACAGGGTGTAGTTTAGCTAAATGAATTTACAAATCATTTGAAAAAACAAAATGAAAGTCAGAGAATTTTATAACTGTATAATAAATTAGATAATTTGACCCTAGTAGCGAAACCACCCCCCCCCCCCCAAACGATTTTCACTTTTTTACTTCAGTAAAAAGTACCCGAATTTATGTCCCAGACCCCGGAAAATGTGCGCAAACTCTTCATTAGTCACAACTTCCGTACGCTGGCCTACCCCAAGCCTAAGGGCTAAGCCTAAACTAGTTGTTTGCAAGGGTAGTTACAGCAATTTTTAAAGGTCGGATGCTTGCGGGGGGGGGGTATTCGCTACTAGCGCCGATAATTTTATTACTTATTAATTTTTCACCAATAAAAATTTAAAAAAATACAAAAAGGCAACAAAACGCTATAAATTTTTTCTGTATTCTGTGTTACTATTCAGAACATAAAAATTTTTTAAACTTTAAGACTTAGCACCGAAACAAATAAATCAGATTCTGATTGTTCTCTTTTCAGTTTATATCTGAAAATTTCTTGTTCTGCTTTGTAGCTAATAAAATGTTCTAGTGTCAAAGATAAGAAGCATCCAGATGTCATTAAACTAGACAGGGCACAGAATTGTAGGGCATTATTGTTACTGAAAGACGACTCTTCATCTAATTGATCCACCATTGTAATATATTGCTGTGGATATCGCAAAGCATAGTAGAGATTGCAAGTAAACATCAATCCAAAGGAAGCGCTCCAGGTAAACTAAAAACATCATTTTCGTGTGGTTTTAAAGTTCCTCCATCTTTTTGAAATAATTTCGGCCCATTTTTTAAATAGTTACCATATTTATGATTGAGCAAGGGTAGGCCAGCCTGTGTTAGGACGGATGTCACACCAACTACTAAAAAGTAAGAAAACGTGTTCGAGCCCGTCCTAAAGTAAGCTGGCCTACCCTTGCTGAGCATATATGTGATAGATACCCTAATAAGGTCATCTATCTCTAAGTTTCTTTTTAAAGAAAAGTTAAAAAATTTCAAATCAGAAACTGCCATAAATGTTCTTTACTGCGTTAGGCATTAAAAGTAGTTTAGAGAGTGTATTTGGGTAACTGTTCGAAAATTTGGGGTGAGAGGATTCCCAATCGAAGAAGTACAATTTTTCACTTACATTAATTATGTAGTAGATTACAAAGACAAATCGCCTTTGAATTGAAATACAAAACAATGCATAAATTGGTGTAGTAAATAAAGCTGTTAAAAAATCAAGAAAAACCATTTTAGAGAATAATCACCATTTTTTATAGCTGTGACCTCTATCAGGTATAAAAGTGTTAATATGAAAATTAACTCAATGATGGCATAGAAAACGGCAAGAATCTATAAAATAAAAATTAAATAAACCTACAGAAAGAATAATAAGTATACCCTGTATTGATAGATACTCCATGAAAATATTTTCACACTGCATTTGATTTCATTTAGTGATCGCATAATGAATAATTGTATCTAGAAAAGTGTTTGCTGTCAAAATATTTTCGACATTTTTGAAGATAGTTAATTAATATGTTCTCGATTAATAGCGGTGGTTCTTTGGTTGGTTGTCCCCCCCCCCTAGATTTTCGAAACGTGACAAAAACTAACGTCATAAACTGCTTTTTATGCTCAATACGATACATGAAACATTGCTAAGCAGTTTCTGATTTAAAAATTCAACTTTTATCAAAAATATTGCCTTCAACTTTTCAATGGTCTTTTAGGGTATTCTAAGGTCATTTTTTTATTAATTTATCATATTAGGCTTAGGCAAACGGCATGTTAGGACGGGCTCAAGCGTGTTACCCGAATTACAAAAAGGAAAAAAAACATGCTGAGTCCGTTCTTTTATCGTATTAAGCACAAAAAAAAGTTTATGGCGTCAGTTTAGGTCACTTTTCGATAATTTAGGGAGGGGGGGGGCAACCGACCGGAGAAGTACGTTAAAAGCTTTTATAGAATACAAATATGTTTATTTTAACAAAAAAACCATAAAATTAAGTCAGGTAGAACGAAAAATTTCTCACACTAGCTTAGCCTTTATTCGCTAAATTTTAAAAAATGCTAAAAAAAATGTTCAAATATTTGAAAAATTCTAAGAATAATAGTGTATGAAATTTCCTTGCGTTTTATATGCAATGCAATAGCTGACGTGTTTACAAACATAAAATGATCTAAATAACAAAATTCAAAAACAAGGAACTACTAAAGTTAATAGTGCTTTTGTTCCAGATTTGACCTTAAGTGCTTCCACTCCATGCAAATTATAGTGCAGAACATAACTTTATTTACAAATAAATTTTTACAGTTCTTAAAAGGGCAAATTTATTTGAGAAAAGGCGAATATATATTTTATAAAAAAAACTCGTTTACCTTTGTGGCCTCTACATGTGTTCACGCTGACGCCGAAAAAATATGCCTTGGTCCCCCTGTTGTTGCAAAAATTCAACGTTTGCTTTGTTCCCCGAGATGACTTTTTCAAAAAATTTTTTATTTCTTTAATGTCTTGAAGACTATTTAAATGCTTTATAGTGCCAACAAGATAAACCCTACTAGCAAAAACTTACGCATCGATTTTACCTTTTGAAACTTAAGTAAACATTAGCTAAATATTAGTTGCAGACCACGGAACAAGTACGTAAGAATTTATCTGTCACAACTTCCCGAAAATTCCCATATTAACAAACACTTAGTAATTTTTAAGAAATCCGTTACTTTACTTAATTTTTGAGTCAAGCACTCGTCCGATTTGTCATTGCAACTGAGCGTGCAAGCTAAAGTTGACATAAATTTAAAAAATGTTTAAAAAATTCATAGGAACTTGAAAGAGGCTGCAAATATGTTGGTCACGGTTTATCGAGAGTAATTCAATCAGACGGGACTGAGCTCAGCATACTTGCACAGGCGCCGGCGCCTTCATAAAAGATCGCGCCCGTTTGCAGACTCTGCTACAGTCAACTCTCCTAATAGTACCTAAATCAATGGAGGGTCGACAAACAAAGTGGTAGACCAACCAAGCACGGCTAGACTTACGTTAATGAGGATTTACTTTAAATGGTTAATAATAGTTTATTAATGAGGGGCTTAACTGTAACGGAAATAAAAGCAGTGGAAGATACTGAGATGGAAATTTTTACAATTGACTGCCTTTCGGTCAACTGCTGTCAATTGACCGAGTTTTGATTTGTTAGTCAATTGTTCACCCTACTGAAAGCTATTAAGGAGAAAATTTTCTTATTAAAATTTCTTATTTGTTATTGCCAGTAGAAGCTTTATTTCGTGAAAAACTCAAAAAACAAACAAGTTCTGACAAAACCTTGATCTGTAGCTTATCTCATGTGCTACAAATTTGTTAACAACTTGCTGATTTTAAATCAAACTATTGGGAAATCGCTAAAGTATCTGCGGTGTATAAGAAACAAATGAATTTTTTTTAAAATATTTATTAGCAGTGATAAACATTGATCACACATAAACAGGCGTTCATCAAATTTAAAGCTAACCACTGAAATTATCGAATTAGTTTCCAATTTTTCGTTTTTTAATCTGTGTCTTGAAATTTCCTGTTCTGCTTCATAAGTTAAAGAATGTTCCAGCGTCAAAGATAGGAAACATGCCGATGTAACAATACTAATCAATGCACAAAATTGAAGTGCGCCATTGTAACCAAAAAATAATTCTTTATCCATTTGCTCCACTAGTGTAGAGTAATTCTGCGTGTGTCGCAAAGCAAAGTACAAATTGTAGGTGAATATAAATCCAAAGAAAGCACTCCAGACAACCTGAAATTTAAAATTACAAAACATATATTAATGTGTACTAAAACAGAAAGTAAATTTTGATAAATAAAAAACTTCAAAAGTTTAAGTGTTCTGAGATTTGAAAGTATAGAAAATTTAATCTTATTGAAATTTTCAACTTACATTGCTAATATAGTATATCAAGAAAAATGTTCTCTTTTGCAAGAGATGCAAAGCATCACACAAATTGGTGTGCTACCAATACAATAGCTAACAAGGCTAGTTCAAATGAAAAAACGCCATTTTCTGAAAACTTCCTCTGGAATAGGTGAAAAAGTACTGTCAAGATGAACAGCTCAAAAATGGCATAAATAGTAGCCAGAGTCTTAAACTCAAAATTAATTAAAAAAAAAAGATTTACAATGAGCAAACCCTGTATTTATAGTCTTTGATGGGTGAATTTGCACTTTGCTTCCTAGCTTAGTTAAACAGTTGCACATATTTTCATAATGCTTAATTTATTCAATTTGGGTTGTAATCGAAGTAGATGGCACGCAGATCAAAGTCAGATTTACAGGTCAGTTTACAAGTAGAAATATGTTAAATTTTGACTATTAGCTGATTACTTTTCTGAAAAAAAATATTATAGAAGATTGTGCATTCACATTTATTAATTTTTTCCCTTTTTTAATGTACTTTTTAAGATTTGGAAGACCTAGATGAATCCGAGCGGGTTTTTTGCTGAATTTCATGTTAATATTAAATTTTTTGAAAAATCTAAAAGATATATATTCGAATTATGGAAATTTGACAATCACTTTTTTAATAAAACCAAAATTTGACATAAATAATGATTGTCCCAAAAGTTCAGAATGACTTTTAAGCTCATTTTTCGAAGTAAAAAATGGCGCTACTGTAATATACCACTCCCCCCCCATCCGCCCGAAAACCCTCCTGTAATATACACCCCCCCCCAACAATTTTTAGGCTTAGGAATTAGGCTTAGCCCTTAGGCTTAGGCTTTGGTCCTTAGCCATTAGGCTTAGGCTTAGGTCCTTAGCCATTAGGCTCAGGGACAACAAGTAATAATTTCACCACTTTTCCAAAAAAACGTATGGTTTTTTGGGTACCTGAAAAATTATTGGGGGGGGGTATATTACAGTAGCTTTTTTGGGGGGGGGGATTATATGACAGTAGCGTCAAAAAATATTTATATTTTTTTTGTAGCTCTGCTTATCCTATTTCGAATGGTGTTTAAAACTTTCCTGGATAATTCTAGAAAGGTCCACGTTTGGCTTTAAACACTTGTGTGTCATTTTGAAAAGTTTAAGCGAGTATTAATTGTTACGGATATATCTTAACTCCATGCTGTAGTGCAGTTCAAGATCTATGGAACCCACTTTACAGAACGCATCTTAAAAACTGGATGTTGACATGTGGCCTTTTTAATTTTAGATTTTGGTCATTTTCCAAAGAAAAAGCAACAAAATCATATCTCAACAGTCGAATTTTTAAAATTTATTCTGTAAAATGGATTTTGTAGCTCTGTATGGTAATAAGTAATTGCTGTAACGATTGAAAAATTTTCAATCTTTTGATCATTGAAATTACTGGAAACATCAACTTTTCAAAATGACATCACAAGTGTTTGAAGCCAAACGGTGAACTTTCTAAAATTATCCAAGACAGTCTTATGAATCATTTAAAAGAAGATGAACAGAGCTACAAAAGCGTTGTTTTTAAAACTATTTATAAATATTTTTTTACTTTGAAAAATTAGCTCGAAATTAGCTCAAAAGTACCACCAATTTTAGGATCTTAAAACAAGCACTTAGATTACTAACTTTTAAGTTAAAATGGCCTTTAAAGTTGGAGGTCGAAAATGGTGAGTTTAGGGGGTACATTTAACTGGTCAAAAGTTTATTTTTGGGTTCAGCGTTTTGACAACATTTTGTTGTTTTTTATAGCACGCTTCAAGAGTTACAAAAAGCATTTTACAGAATTGTATTTGAAAATTTGAGTGTGAAATACGGTTATTTGAAAAAATTCAAAATCCGAAAAAAAAATTAGTAAACCTGGATTTGGTCATGTTTGAAGAAATCGATTATTCTCAAATATCCGAATCTCGGCACTGAGATTCTCAAAAACAGTTATGTAAAACGCGTTTTGTAGCTCTTAAAGTGCGCTAAAAGATAGCACTAAAATCTTGTTGGAGCGCTAAATCCTAAACTGAAATTTTGACCAGTTATCAATGTAACCGCCTAAACCGCCCATTTTTGCACCTGATTTCTTTTAAGCACTTATAAACAAATATAACTCGTTGCAAAGGTGAAGAAAAGTGATATCAGGTGGTGTATGGCGTATTGAAAAGCTATTGAAACATTTTTATAAAAAACTATTTAAAAAAAAGCCGAATAAACATTTCGCAGCCCAATATTTCCCAAAATCGACCTGCAAGTTCAAATGCACTTTACCCTGCTCATTTTTAATTTATCAGGTTTCTGTGAAGATCAAAAAGTTTCCTGGAGCTCGAGCTATCGACAAAGCGAAGAACACAAACATATCTCAATAATTAGTACCGTATATCTTCTAATAAGGACCCACCTTCTAATAAGGCCCCACCTCCAAAGAGGGGTTGAAAAATAAGGCCCACCTTCTAATAAGGCCAACATTCTAATGATGACTCACTTTCTTACAATTAATCACATCCAAAGTATACCTATAGCCTAATTCATTGGACAAAGACAAACTCTTTTTCTACAACCGCTGAAAGATCACAACCATATTGCATCAAAGCCAGATTTTCCGGAACTGAGAAAGCTTCTGCTGCTGCGCGCATACTGTTAGCCGGCCATCGCTCATTTTCACCGAAAACAGAAAATATTGAGAAAGAGAAATATCAAGTAACTTCACTGGCGGCCAAGAAAATCATTACCAGAAAAAAATTATTTTCATGCTTTTCAAGACTTTTACTTTTTCAAATTATATATGTCATTTGAAAAAAAAAGAGATTTTTTGTCATTTTTATATTGATAAATAAGGCCCACCTTCTAATAAGACCCACCTTCTAATAAGACCCACCTCCAAAGAGGGGTTGAAAAATAAGGCCCCATGGTCCTTATTAGAAGATATACGGTAATCTAAATGTCTGTTTTAAAATCCTAAAATTGGTAAGGCATTCTGTACTTCAAATTTTGTTCAAAAACTACCTTCACCACGCTTAGTCTTCTTAGTGTGAAATAAGCATACTTTTATAAGTATTTCTAAAAACGAGAGAGTATATTATATGAAAAAAACACTAAGTATGGTCTTCTTCTGGTTTTTAACCAATTGATGATTAAAGCAACGCAAATGGAAACCTCATGTAGTAATTTTTTTACTTGACAAAATTGATAAGAACAAAAATTTAAAAAAGACATTCTAAAAATGTTTGATTTCAGTTATTTATATAATTTACAAACAATGCGATGCAAACAAAAAATGCATTTAATAACAAAATCGAAAACAGGGCACTCTCAAATCTGTTAATAGTGCTTTTGTTCCAGATTTGACCTTAAGTGCTTCCACTCCATGCAAATTATAGTGCAGAACATAACTTTATTTACAAATAAATTTTTACAGTTCTTAAAAGGGCAAATTTATTTGAGAAAAGGCGAATATATATTATACAGATGACTTTTCAATAGAGAAGTCTTCAAAGTTCTTAAATGGAGATTTGTGGGCCTGCTGTTGGTCGAGGTTACTGATTAAAGTCTTTCTAATCGAAATGTGCCTTTAATAATAAGGGAATTTTTAAAATTAATAAGCGCTGGGAAATGACAATTTTCACTCAAAATTCTTATTTATGTGTAGTATAGCCTTTTTGTGAAGTACCTTCTTAAGTATGTTTTTATTCGTTCTGTGTAATGGATTAACTACGCTAGTAGGATAAGTTGAGTAAAATGTTACCGTGAGTTTATGTTTTGCTGCCTCACGTAATTTTTCGACAATTTTTTCAAGGCGTTTTTTTATTTCCAATTCAAATAATAAACTAATCGTTTCTAATGAACGAACGCAATAAAACTATTACTCGTGTAAACCATGTATTATTTTTAGTTATTTACTAAAAATATTATAGTAACGCTTAAATTTTCTAGCCTTTACTCAAAAGAGTTCAATTTTTCACACGTCAATTGATTAACTTTTAAAAGTTTTAGTTGTAACTTAACTTACAAAATGCTTCTTACCTAAAGATGTCAATAAAATAACAGAACTTTCGCTCGGTTTAATTAACTTCTACTTTTATTATTCCAGTTTCACAGTGATGTTTACATGTGTAAGGTAGGGCAAGGGTGGTTTGGACAAAACCACACTTGGTACCAAAAGTCACTTAAGACCTGACTTAATTCAAACAATAACCCAAAACAACTCATTTGAATTAGCGCCAAATCTTGGCACGACATTACCCAACAAGCGCCTCAAACGCTTACAACTACTTTCATCTCATCTACTCGTCTAATCAGTGAGTCCATTATTTATACAACCCGTTCTCATTATTAACTCTTCCTCAATTTCCAGCTATCAAATTGGGTGTCTGGTGAGAAGTTCCGAACTTGCACGCAGCACTTACGCATCTCCGCAATCAGTCCTCGCTCTTTGCTTTCAGCTCCGTTAAGCCATCGCTCCTTCAGACTTTAGCTTTGGTGGTTCAGCTATGCCAGTCCAATCTCCATTCTCTGGATCTGGTCGTAAGTTGAGTTTGAGTAATTTGGAATCCGAGCGAGCCACTTACATGGCTCGCACATCTGAAGTTATCCTAGGTCGAGGACGTGAACATAGTCAGAAAGAATCCAGTACCCTGAAAGATGTAACAAATAGGTTTGCTCATTCACTCTCTGGAGTGCCACTTAGTATTAGAAATGTTGGTTGTGAGTCTCATAACTCTCCGCAAGGGGAGTTGATTCCTGTTCAGATCAATGGCACCTCCTCTCTCATGAGATCCACATTCCTCTGGGTAGAAGACGGACACCACACACGGACTATGAAGGGGTCGGCGGACCAAACGTGAAGTGGTCCTGGATGCTCCTGATGCCAAGCGCAAGCCGTGGTCGCAGTCTACCCCGAAGTCTCCGCTCCCGTCTCCAGTCGAAGCAAGCAACCAGTCGAAGAGTCCGCTCCTCGTTCTCCCGAAGCCTCAAGTGGATCCTGCCAAAAGAAGCATCCAGAACACCATAGTCTCTCCATATGTGTATTGTAACTGTGAGAGCCCTAGTGGCTCTCGATGAATAAAGTGAACCCCTTTCATAAGTCTTGCGTGTGTGTGCCTAGTCTTACATATTTTACTCATGGAGTCTAGTGCCTTTTATTTTTTACATCATTTCGAACGAATCTAAAGACATGGGCGACTTGAAGTGGTTTTGATATGAATCACACTTTTTGATGTTTAAGTTTTGAAATGCGCAGGGCCATTATGTATGCATTTAAGTAGTTCGCAATGCAGACCGCGATGCGGCCAAATATCAATAATGGCACGCAATAATAGCACGCAACAATAACACATAATGGCATGCAGGGCATTTGGAATTGTACTCTTTCATTAATTTCATAAAAGAAACAATTTTAGGGGTAGGGGTGGGGGGTAGTTTCGCTACTAGGGTCGAGTTTAGATACGCCCTTTTATTTTCGGTCACAGTCTTTATGTGAAACATTTATGACCCACTTTTTCAAAACTGCTCTTAAGCAAGTTGTAACCAGTTGGATAAGACTTAATTTGTAGATTACAGTCAAACCTCTATACTGCATCCCACAAGGGACCGGTCCTGCCCGGATGCAATATAGAGGTTCCGGCCGACCAAAACAAAACCAAAAAAGCGGATGCAACATAGAGGTGAATGCAACAAACAGAGTTGCTATATAGAGGCATGACTGTATCTAACGGGCTACAAATCAAGTGGCAGGTTGCCTAAGAGCAGTCTTCAAAAAGTGGGTCAAAGTACAACAACTTAAACATAAATTTATATTTTTTTATTACTCTTCACAAATATATGGCTTGAAATAAACAAGTTAAAGCACATTTGTATATAATAATTAATTTTTGGCTTCACTTCCAAATCTGAGCCAATTGTTCAAAGTGAGTGTCGGTCATTGTGGAAGGGTGAATAGCATATTTGTCGACCTTTCTAGAGCCATACCTACTTCTATCAGCCGCATTAATATCATTTTTCTTGTTGTTAGCACAGCATATCCGGACATCTCCCATCAGTATTTCCATTACTTGCCTGTTCCTCACAATAAATGTCAGTAAAAATATCAGTCCGTAGATGTCGGCGAAGGCGTACATAAACTAAAAACAGTCTTTTAATATAATATTTTTTTAGTTTAAAAACTATAAATATAATTGGTACTTATTCGGATCGTAGCCGAACTTCATTTTTCCTACTTTATATCAAATAAAAAAATAATTTGTTTCTATTGTCTAGCGTTCAGTAACATAGTATCAAGCAATTTGGTTCCAAAAGTGGTAAAAAAATTTCATCGCCTTAAAACAGTAGTCTCCACGAAAATTTCTTGATGTAGCTGACCAAATGTGAACAAGAAGTCCGGCATTCCTATTTATGCCGACATATTTATTTGGGGAGGGTAGAGGGGTGTATTGTTTACTTTCTCCACAAAACTATTCCTAACATCAACACAACGCAAATTAAACTCGAACACAATCGCAAGAAACCAGCTAAAAACAAAAGGCACAACAGTTGCTAACATAATAATGATGAAAAGTTGAAAAAATGAAATATTGGAGGTCGGCACGATACGAACAAGTACCATAGAATTATAAACAAGGCTTATAAACAAATTATAAATCAACAAAGCAAGCAGATTTTTTTAGGCTTTCAGAATATTAGCAATCGAATAACTGGAATTTTCGAACAGCACGATCATAAATATTTTGACTGTTGAGTTGTAATTGGTGTTGTAAGTGGCACCGGTGCCGAAATTTTTGGAGCCGGTGCCGTGAGCTAGTGCCGGTGACGCAATTCTAGGATTTACAACACTGGTCGTAATATCAGAAGGCTTTCATTACGACCTCATTACAAACCATCAGAGTTATTGAACAAACCAATTTGTAAAAATATTTGAAAATGATTTACCGTATTTCCTCTAATTGAAGCCCGGTGCTTCTACTTTATGGGTGCCCTCCAGGGAAGGGGGGCTTATATTAGAGGGGGGGGGGCTTGTATTAGAGGGAACGGGGCTTTTATTTTTGAACTCACTGCGCGAAGGCTCGTAAAAAATTTTGAGTCATAATTTTTTTACGCCATCTTCTGATCGCTTCTAATTTTCACAAAAAGTTGTTGAAACAACGTTTAAACATCAAAAGCACTTACAGTATTTCCTCTAATAGACTCCCTCCGTCTTATTTAAAATTGTGTTTGTGGCAATGCGTTTTTGACCTATTTTTTTAAGACTGCTAACAGTCAAGTCACTGCTCATTTTGTAGCCAGTGAGATGAGCTACAAAATGAGTGGTGACTTACAAAAGAGCAGTCTTCAAAAAACAAGTCGAAAACACAATGCCAAGAACACGATTTCGGATAGGCGAGAGGGGGGGGTGGGCTTCTATTAGAGGTAATACGGTATCCTATATTCATAGTTCACCCACTGTTTCTCTCGGAGGCGTTCTACAGTCAAAACTCCCATTAACATACACCCTTGGGACCGGGACTAGCCGTATGTAAATGAGAGGTGTATGTTAGTGGGAGAGTATGTAATAAGGAAATCACTATGATCAGACCAATAGATCTTAGCCAGCCGTATATTAATGGGAGTTTTGACTGTACCTGAATTTATTTTGGTTATGTTAAGTTATGGCCTATTAAAAGTGTTCGAATTTCTTGACTCACCCTGTACTTTTAAAAAAAAGGTTAGAAAATAAAAAAAGGGCGAGACAATAATTTGCTGCGAAATTAAGATAATTTTGTGCGAAATATCGTTAGGACTTCAAACCAACAAAGTACCCGCTAAAATAGTACTTGACTCGATGTACTTTTTGCTTTTAAATTCTATCATTCACAAGTATTTCATCGATCCACTTCGAAAGATGCGCTTAGCAAATACATAAAGACATTCTTTGTATCTTTCACCACGTTTAGCAACACCAATTTATCGAGAAAAAAAATTGATTCTGGGGTTTATATCAAAAAGGGGGCTTATATTTTTAAGATACCCACTAGAGGGGGGGGGGGGGCTATATTAGAGGGGGTGCTTTTATATTTTGGATGACCTCCAGAGGGGCTTATATTAGAAGGGGAGGCTTATAATAGGAGGGAGACTTCTATTAGAGGAAATACGGTATTTTAAAATTAGAAAGACAACTTATTATTAACTATGTTATATGACTTTGCTTTAGGAACTTTTCACTATGTAAAAGCTGTTTTTAGAGATATTCTGCTTTTTATGAATACCACTTTATCTGCTAAGGTTTGCTTTTTTAAATTTTCTGCAGAAAAATATGAAAACTAAAACTCACTTGGAACAAAAACGTGTCGGTAAATACAATGGATGTGCCTCCTTCTTCCACGTAATCTGTGAACATTTTTCTGACAAAATACAAACCAAAAGTAAAACCAACAGCATTTAACCCAATAACTGGTATCACTGATCTTAAATTGTAGCATTTTTATTATGTATTCTTTAAAAACTAAAATCACCTCAAAGTTCTGACATTTTCACTGAATTGATATCTTTTAGCGAGCTGTCCACCCAGCCATTGTTCGCTTTTTTTCTTGTTAAATTTATAAAGAATGACTAGACCGATAAAACCAGTCAAACTGGCTGTGACAGCCCACACCCAGAATACTAATATAGTGGTGGGATGAAGGACGGAGGTGTGACAGGAGACCATGCTTGTAAAAACGTTGAAATTTCCAGCTACCACAAGATCGTAAATAAATAAGGTGAACACCAAGATGATGCAAAAAGCGTACTAAAATAAGAGAATTTGTTTGATTAGTTAAATATTTCTTTTTCTTCTTCTTCCAAAACTTACTGAAGTCACAATAATCCCAAACCAATGCAACTGTGTTTGGACTCATAATTTTGCAAAAACGTAGCTAAAAATCGCTCAAGCAACACCAAAAGGTCAGAATTGGCAGATAAAATAACACCAGTGTCATGAACCAATTTAGTGACAAGGCATATAGTATTTTTTAGAAAAAGCACTCCAGTGGGCTCAGTAGTCGAAAGTTTCTTCTCAGGAGCTATGTCCATCAACCAAATATTTAGTTCATCTCCTATGCGACCAAGTGAAATAAGATTGTACTGCATGAAGAATGTGTAGGACTAAACGCGGAGGTTTTTTAATTTTTACTTTACTTTTTGTCAAAATTTTAAGATTTTCGATATTTTGTTATTTTTCAGATTTACTAAGTAATTTGATGAAAAAAGGCCTGGAACATATTTTTGGTCTGAAATGTCAGCACTCTTAGGCGTAATTAAGCTTCCACCTGGTAAATCTGCTGTAAAGCTACATGTTTGATTTTCATTTTAGCTCATATGTTAGGAGTAAAATTATTTTAGAGAGCTAAATCACCGTTTAATTTTTGAACTATAAAAATTACGAATTTTTCAATAATTTAATATTGTTAAAAACGCAACCTCAATTTTATATTTTCAGAAAAACATTTCAAAAACTAGGCTTTGCTCGGATGGTCAGAAAATTACAAAAGGGTTTAAAATTAGAAATTTCAAACTTTAGAATCTAAAGTTTAGATTTTAAAGGATTGAGGGGGGCATTTCGGGCTTCGATATTTTTAAGACCTCGACTAAAATAACAAAACTTTCGAGTCCTATGCTCGTTAGATGAGTTCTAAAATCCAAAGGAAATTTACCAGTACTATCCTCAAATTAACATGAATAAGTGTAGCTTTTCTCAACCGACAAATAACGTAAGTAGCCAGCACAAAGTTGACTGCAGTAAAAATCCAGTGTAAAGATATCAATATTTGATGTTTACTGACAATAAAAGCATCTTTTATAGAACTATTATCCATTTTAGACCTCAAGCGAACAAAAATATCAAAAGTAACCAATAAGGACCAACAATCAGTTTCTTGAATAATTTATCAGCAAAAGCAGAAAATACATTTAGTATGAGACCAAAAAAATATTTTTTCAAGCCTCAGGAGCCTGTGCAAGCTTCTCTAACATTTTATTGTTGATGAGTTCTTTTGAAAGAAGCACTAATGAAGGGATTTGAAGATGTCTAAAAGGGTATTGCGTTTAGCTCAATGCTGCTAAACCAAACAGCAGGAAGTTACGCAAGAGAACTAGGTTGAACACACGTTCGTAATCCTGGTTTAAAACAGTAAAAGCTATATATAAAATTAATCCTTTTTGAAATAATTTGAACAAAATATTGATGCGATGGGTTAGCAAACTTGTGGCTTGGCTTGTATTCTTCTTATTTTCAAAAAAAGCGAGCAAACTTGTGTGATTACATTTTTTCCCGCATAAATTGAAGTGCCCCACTTTGGGTGCACCCCTTGAAATTTTTCTAAGTAAATCAAAAATGCAAAAAAAGTTTTTACGCATTAAGGCTTAGGCAAGGGTAGGCCAGCGGCTACCAGACAATTTCTAATATTTTTAGAATTTGTCGCGCGACATTTCTAATATTTTTCGGTAAATTCGGTTGTTTGTCCCGAATTTACCGAAAAATATTAGAAAATGTCGCACGACAAATTCTAAAAATATTAGAAATTGTCTGGTAGCCAGGCCAGCGCCCTTTAAGACGGACTCAAAAATCCGTCTTTTTAATAAAAAAAAACCCAAAGAGGTGGGAGAGGGTGCACTTCATATAAGGGAGATTGGTGCACTTCAAGGATGGTGCATTCACATGATTCACATACTTGATGCAGGGAGGAGAGCATAAGCGTTAGTAGTTTTTGGCCTGAAATAGTTTGCGAATCCGGATCCACCTAGAAAATTCGGTTTAGGTAACTCCTTATCTGAGGCATTATCCCTTGGAAAAGGCATAATGCGAACTCACGCATTTGGAAATTCTCGGTGAAATGACAAATTTTTATTTGATGTCAAAGTTTTTTTTGTAGAGTTTTAAATACAATACATATGTTTTTTGGCCCAAAATAGTGTTGCAGGTTCGATCCCGCATGCATATACTTTACTTTTTTTTGGCTTGTTTAACCAGTTCTAGAGGTAATTTGGATCGCTGATTCCGAATCTGGCGTTAAAAAAAAGTCTTATTACTTCTAAAACTGGTCAAACAAGTCAAAATAAATAGCATGTTACCAGGTGGGATCGAACCTGTAACACCATTTTCAAACAAAAACACAAATGCTTACGCACTGCGCCACCAAGGCCACTTTTTCAAACCTCAATGGCTTTTCCTCCTCCTTAAAAGACTTGTTATAAAAAGTATATTATTTAAGAGTTTATTAATTTTTTTAATTAACCACATTTTCGGGGAGAAATTTGGATTTGTATATTTGTGATATGTATATTTGTTGACCAAATTCTTATATTTATTAACAAATCACAATAAAAAATAATTAAAGCCAAATGTTATTAACACCATCAAATGGTTCTTTGGTAGTCAGCAAACAGTAATTTAAAGATAAAGCACTATTAGCATTTTAAAATATTATGATTGGTAAGTTGGATTTCTGGCCTGCTTGCATAGAATTAATAACACATGTACAACCCTGAGGCACCAAAATTTGGTCTCTCATTGTAAACATTACACCGGACTGGGCAAAAAGTTCTTGTTTAACCAGCGCTTTTTTCCAACCTGTAATTTATTATTATAACTTAGCCTTTTTTAATAAGCTGCAAAAAACGAACGATATATAGTAGCACAGGTGGAATCGACGGCACAAAAGCTGTCTCCTTCAGATGAGCAATAGGCTATTTTGAACTTTTGATCAGGTTCTAAGTTCACAAAAGATTTTGTTGATCTGCCTTAATAGTTGTGAGATTGAAAAAAATTGTTTAGAAAGCGTAGTTACTTCGGGGCCAGCACCGACCTGACAATTTAATGACTTTCTTTATCCGATGTCTAGCGCCAAATTCTGGTCAGTTCAAACTTTTTTGTTTGTTAAGTATGCGTGTTTTTGTCGCATTTAGAGAAAATTTCAAAACCGACAGTTTTTATAACTGTAGTAATAATAATACGAACAATTTGTTAGCAACGAGACACAAAAAATTAGTCTGACGTCACAAAACTGCCTATTTGAGTCCAATGTTACTACCCTCCAAAAAACCAGGAAAAAGTTTTAATTGAGGCGTGTTATATTGAGCGAAGCTTTTTTTATTTTCTCTGCTAGGCCGATATTTTCTAAAAAACCTGCTACCTTATATAGTCTTATATAGATTTTTGGCATGTGTGGGTGCGTGCTTAACGCTTTTTTGACTTCGGAGACCAGAATGGGTCGTAGAGGTTGAAACCATTTTTGTCGATAACACCATTCTGTTCCACAGAATGCCAGCTCCGAAAATACGCGTTTTAAGAGGGCATATGCCTACTTTTAGGAAGTCATGGGATTGGGATCATGAAAATCCGGACTAAATTAAAAACTTTTTTGTCTCTAGCGTGATTTAAAACAGTCAATTTCGAACTTTCAGAGCTGTTTTTAAGCAAATTGATCACGCTGAGCACGATTTTGTTGTCAAAAATTAAGTACTGTCTGTTGCAAAAATGTCTGTTTAGGCGCTGAAAGGCACCTTCTAACACTAGAATTACCAATATGGTGCTCCAACCTCAAGGGTACACCCCGACCACAGGGACGATGCCCGGACCACGTCGATAAACCCACAATCTCCAGGATGGTACCCGAACCACCAAGATATGTCCCAAACCACGTGGTACCGCCTAGCCCTCAGGATGCTACCCGAATCACCAAAATGGGGCCCAAACTACGTAGATACAGTCTAACAACCAGAACGGGGCCTGAACAACCAGAATGGGGCACGAACCACCTGGAAACTACCCAAACTACCAGGACAGCACCCGAATCACCACGGTGGGGCTCTAATCACCAAGATAGGCCCCGAACCACAAGGATACCTTACAACCACTAAGATGGGCCCTAACCACGTGGAAACCCCAAACCACCAGGTTAGGGGCCCGAACCAAGTGGAAAGTACTCGAACTACCCACATAGCACCCGAACCACCAGGAAAGTACCCGAGGAGGAGGGTGCGGTAAGTTTGTAGGCGATAGGAAGGGGGTGTCCCCAGGAAGAGGTAGCCAGGACGAAAAGGGGTACCCAAAAGGGGTTATCTGGGGGTGGGGCGATATGTGATGGATTGACACATATCCCCATTAAAATTTCGAAATGCGATAGAGCGCCTATATGCGCCTGTGGTCTCTAGTAACATTTAATAAAGATTTTGTAACTTCTTGGTACAGATTATTTTGTTTATATAGCATGTTATTCATATAGCATGTTACGTACCGTTTGAGTCTAGAAGCCATGATAATTTTATACCTTGTCTTAATGGCTGGTTCAGAAACTCGGAGTTGGAGTAGGAGTCCGAGTGGGAGTAAGGGGTGTTCTTATGCAAAATACTCCAACGACGGATTTCTAAACGGATCATAGGCAATCTTGACTGATAGATGGTAGAAAATTCAAAAAATTTACAAAAATGTCTAACTAAAATAATTGAAAATTTTCATGTTAAATATTTCGAAGTAAAAAACTGTGTGTCGCAAACTCAAAAAATATTGAAATTGTTATTGTGGTCAACAGCAATGTTTTTTATGATAATTTAGAACCTAATCTAATTTATTTTATTTTATTCTGCTATCAAGATGAATTTGCAGTCATTATTCGCAAAACAATATATTGTTATCATAAAATATTCAATTTATGCCTGCTCTTTGCCCTTATCTAGCTGTGAAAAACAAGAATTTAGTGATTTGCACTGCATACGTATAACTACTTGTTTATTTCTTTATGTTTTGCCATTTTATCACGTGACTAATAAATGTTCCCACATTAGCCTTTTTTTAAAGGAAGTAAATAATTTTTTGCAGCTTACAACTATCAGCCAAATAACGTTAGTACAAACACGGCGGAGTAAATTCTTGAACGACTTCTGTGAACGAAACAAAAGATTGTCGAATTAGAATTTTCAAATTTGTAGTTACCGTATTTATTTTGATAAAATTTACAATCTCTAAAATAAAGACAGTGGTCAAAATTAAAAGTAAAAGATCTATAACGGTCTTTTATACTAATAAAAAGTTTTATTTAGCTAGCTTTAACCATATATAATTTTTATTTAATTTTTCCGATTACCGTATTTTCCCTACTTCCGTCCTACTTTCCCCGGTCGGAATTTTTAACTATCCGAAAATCAGAAAAAATTTGGGTTGATCTCGACATTTTTGGGTGAAAATACAAAATCTAAAGAGTGGAATCGGTAGGGCTTGTGGGAGTTAAGATAATGAAATTCAAGATATAGACTCTTTCAAGTAGAAATACGGTACTTTACCTACAAAAGGGGGGGGGGTAGGCGAAATTCCCATTTTTCTGATGTTTTCCGATTTCCGAAATGATGAAGCGAAATTTAGAAATTGTGGAAGAAAAAGTTAAATTGTTGCAAATTTTTGATGGCATTCTATGGAAATAAAAATTTCCATCATTAATCCAAATTTAGAAAATGCCGCTGAGCACAAAAACTGTAGTCATTTATAGAAAACGCTTAATTAGTGATCATCCAGGGAATTTGTTCAACTATAAATTTTTTCTTCCACTTGGAATATTTTTTGCGATTGTGTACATTTCCGAAATAAAACAATTTTTCAATTCAAATTCAAGGAGTAGCTCAAAAAATTTCAAAATCACCAAAATATATACTAACCAATAGATTTTATCATAGTGGCATTTTTGTCTGTGATTTCCATGCAAGGTGCTGACTTGGAAACATCTTTCATGTGAGAGTGGGAGAATAGTTCCTGCTGAATGGCTGCCAAAACTTCTTCTGTAAAAACCAGTAAAAACTAGACGAAGATTTCAAGAGATTGTAAAAAGCTCACCGTAATCATCCTTAGCTTCGCTTGAAGCTGTAGAGGATGCTTCAAAAGACTGCCTTTTGTACATTTTATTTTTGAGTTGTGTTGCATAAGCAGATGAAAAGGCAATTAATACTGCTAGATTAAAGTAGAAAATAGGACTCTTTGTGCAATGAACGTTAAAAGGCTGAACAGACTTCAGTAGCATAATGCACAAAGATTATTTAAGTGCTGCGTTATTTTATTGTGTAAAAAGCGACCTTAGGATCTTCAACAAAAAGTATCCAATCAGGGACTTCAGTAAACTTGTCTGCCTGCAAAATGTGTCTTAGCACAAATAATAAGTAATTTGACAGTCCACATTAAGACACTGTGCATCTTGTTGTTCATAACTGTTTTTCGGGTTCAGGTACAATCAAGGCCAATAAGTACAGTGGGTCGTCCGGATAGTATTGCACGTATTTTAAAATAGTCGTATCTCCTCATATTTTTTACCTTATTTGCCATTCTACTTTGTTTAAGGGACCATACTTGTGATGACAATGAGAATTTGGCAAATTCAAATGCGCGCGGGACAATTTTTTTTTATTCCGAAATCGTTTTTGAAATCTGTAACAATGTATTAACATGAATGATCAAAAATAACAGACCAGACAGTGGAATCGAACCTAACATCGACAATCACCACACAACGCTACTATACTATAAAAAAGTGTCCCGCGCGCATTTGAATTTGCCAAATTCTAATTGTCATCAACAAGTATGGTCCTTTAAAGCCCTTTTTCTTCGTTGAAATGGTATATGAAAAATTTGTTTGGGTCATTCATCAAAAAAAAATTACTTTGAAAAATCGAAATGAAAAAGCCTGATTTACAATTTCAGGATTTTTGAACATCCAAAAATAAAGCCCTGGAGGCTCTATTAGAGGAAATACGGTAAGTGCAAATGTTCACAATGCCATAATTTGTATAATGAACAATGCCATAATAAAATTTGAAAAACCAAAAAATGAAAAGATTAGCGGATAATTTATAAAAATCAATACATCACCCTAATTATAGTTTGCTTTACGAGCTGGAATATGATGAGTGACTTTCTGCAATAACTATCTGTAAAGGTTTTGCCAAAAAAAACAACGATCCGAGAAAGAAAGACCGTTTACATCTGCGTGCGCCGTTTAAACACCTCCTTTCAGTCTGATATAGTTTATGGATGTTGCCTTAGGGAACCAATTAAGATCAATTCAGCATGAACTTAGGCGACCAGTGTGCGTTAGGACAGACTCACGTGGGCCCTATACTAAAAAGGCACAGTTTTTTCCCTGGGTTCTTCCTGCTGAATTTCGAATTTTTTACGGATGACGGGCAGACTGAAACTAGGGCTGCCAACTGTACTTTGTTCAAAGATTTAGACTTTATTTGGGATCCCATATCTTTAAAAAATTTGAAATTTTTCACGTTAAAATCTTTATTCTTGGTGAGCGAAGCTTTCTAAGCACGGGATGAAGTGTCACTTTTGACAAAAATGACCGAGTTGTACTTTATTTTTTAAAATTTCCTTTATTTCCAAATTTTAGCTAACAACCTTGACTAAAACATATTTTAGACACATGTTGAACTCTGTCCTAAGGCACGCCGGCTAACTTTTGTTTAATGTAAAAAATTAAAAAAGGCAGAAGGACTAAGATGAAAAGTGGCCTTTTTTTCGTACACAACCCTCAAATATTTTTTGTTTCATTTATAGTCTGAAAAAAATGTTTGAGTGCATCCTAAAGTAATCTGGCCTAATTTGCGCATAACCACAAAAATAAAAATTAACTACTAAAAAATTTAAGGAACTTAAAACGTAAGTTGAATAGTCAAACAATATGACTGCAAAAAATGTTCAAGCTATAAATAAATACAGTAAATAGCTCATTTCAATAATGATCCATCCGAAAAGGTAATCCTCAGAGGACAGGTTCCAAAAAGAGCTTTTATTTACAGGTATGATATTTATTTAAAAAAGTGTAGAAATAAATTTCACTGGTTATCTAACAACAATGAGTAGTAGTGCTGTTTTGCCTTCACCTAATATATTAGTAGTTTCTTTTTTCTTTTTGTTGGAAAAAGCAAGAAACAAATTAATTAGCATTTGTTATTACTCAAATGATAAGCTTCTAACTGGAGCTGGAGGAAATGTAAGAAAAAATAAAGACAAGAATAGAACAGGCAGAACAACTGAACCAAAGAACCTTTGCAACATCCGACTTTAGGTGAAGCGTTTTGCCTTTTCAACTGTCTATTTTAGTTGGTTTGATAGCCAATAGTCATTTAATTTGGTAAACTTGAACAGGCAATGAAATCCTACACATAAGCTGTAAATCATGAAAGCTTGTTAAAATTTAATTCCCTAAAAATTCTGCCTTTGCAATCTATGATTTTTGAAACTACCTAATAAACAATATATAAAGCTGGCATGGCATATCTCGTTACCAAGAACTGTTTGATTTTATGCTATATGTGGTCGCAATATCCCTTATATTATATAGAATCGAAGAAAGAGAAAAATAATTCCGAAAGAAATTCACAAAAATGCACACAGTGGACCAAGAAAAAATATACCGATTGTATACTAAGGCCTTTATATTTTATACTATAAGGCCTAAGCCATAAAGCCAATCATGTTGTCTAAAAAGGCATGCTCAAAAAAATTAACTTCGGGACCAAGGCAAAATATTAACGCGTGACCATGAAGCTCGTGGCGGCTTTTCAAAGCTTTATCTTCTATCATTGTTGACATCATATCTCTTTCTTCTAATACCATTTTAAAGCCCTTAATCTCCTCTTTCAAATGGCATATTAAACTGAGCTTGAATATTTTCAATAGGCCGTCTTTTGGATGCAATTACGAGTGAGGTCATTTTGAAAAGCTGACAAGTGTTTTCATCACTTTATGTGATCACATATTCTATCGAGTTTCGAGTGTCACAACAACATCTTATCACTATGTTGTAGCGCAGCTCAAGCAACACAAAACCCATGCTACATACATTTTTTTCAAGATTTGAGCGTAGAGATAAAGCATTTCAGAAAAATCAATTTCTCGGAAAAATAATCAAAATCTGAAAAATGGGGAAAAACTCGGATTTTGGTTATTTTTCCGAGAAATTGATTTTTTCCGAAATGCTTCATCTCTACGCTCAAATTAAAAAAAAATTCTGTAGCCTGGGTTAGTGGCGCTTGAGCTGCGCTACAACATAGTCACAAGATGTTGTTGGGACACTCGAAACTTGATAAAATATGTGATCACATAAAGTAATGAAAACACTTGCCAACTTTTCAAAATGACCTCACTCGTAATTCGATCCAAAAGAAGACCTATTGAAAATATTCAACCTCAGTTTAATATGCCATTTGAAAGAGGAGATTAAGGGCTTCAAATGGTATTAGAAAAAATATGATCCTAACATTGATAAAAGATAAGGCTTTGAAAAGCCGCCAAGAACTTTATGGTCACCCGTTAAAGGACCATGGTCTTTGCGCGCAGTGGCATATGCAAAATTTGAATTAGCGGGAAACACTTCTCTTTCGTCTATCAGTGTACTCTTTTGAGTAATTCTAAACAGCTGGAAAGAGTACACTCATAGACAAAAGAGAAGTTTCCCCCGCCAATTCAAATTTTTCACATTCCACTGCGCGCAAAAACCATGGTCCTTTAAGTCCTTAATAACTAAGTTGGTGTTCTTGAGTTGCACCGAAAAAATTTATGGCGTAAATTAAACGATTTGTTAATTATGTCGGACCCTGTATAAGTAAAAGTCAAGGAAAAATGTGATGCCCCGAGTAGGAATCGAACCTACGCCAACTTTCACCGGCGTCCGCCACTCTACCACTGAGCTATCGGGCTTTAATACTTGACTTGTTATTTCATTACTTATTGCTGGGAGGGCGCCCAACCAACCTCCTTACATATATAAAAAAATACAAAATAGCTTAGGCATTACCACAATTTAAGATTATCAACAGCGGGAATTTTATGAAACATTAAGAACTTACGTTTTATCTGTATTCTACTGCACTTGAGCATATACAAACTAATACTTGAAGTAACGCTAGAAAGCAGAGCTTCATTGTAAGTATGAGGTTGTATATGATTTTCCCGCAAAATTTTCGAAAAGAAATCGAAAATCTCCGAAAAAATTTCCAATATTTTGTAAATTTGCGGAAATTTGCAGACATTTTCTGAAAATTTTTAAGGTTGTATACAACCTTATTATTTAAATGTAGCTCTGCTTCCTAGCGTCATTTTAAGTATTACCGTATTTCCTGTAATTTAGCCCCGGGGCTAAATTTTTTGGATGCCCAAAAATCTTGAAATTGTAAATCAAAAAATGACCCTAACTCTGAAGTTCAGTCAAAAAAAGAGGTGGGGTGGGGGACTATTTTAATTAGAGGAAATACGGTAATTTGTATATGATCATGTGCACGAGAGTACAGATAAAAACGTGAGTTCTTAAATAGTTTATAGTTTCATAAAATTCACGCTGTTGATGACCTTAAAGTGTAGTAAGTCAAAAATACCATTTAGTTCATAATATTTTTGTTTTTACACGTATTTATTTAACTTAATCGAAACCGTAGAAAATAACACTTTTATGTCCCTTATTCAATAACTTGCAAAACTTGATTAAAAAATCAATTTCCTGTTTTTCAAAACAGTATTTGTTGAATTTGGATATTCTTGTACCGTTACTGTCTTACTTAAAAATACTTTTTCAACTTGTAAAAAGCTTATTTATGAAAAAAATTAAAAGCTATTTTATTTTAATAAAAATTCGACTGCTATTTTTAAACATATGCTCTTGATCAAAAATGCAAAAAAAGCTTTTTTTGTCAAGCCTGTGTCAAAAAGCATAGTAAAACAGTCGAGTGGTCAGAAAAATTTAAATTTTTGTCCAAAACCCGATTTTCGATAATCATAGCTAAGTTTGGGTGGAAAGAAAAATGTTTTTAGCAAATTTTTAGACTAGAAGTGTTAAGAACTGTGCCTTTTTCTGTTAAGCAGACAAAGTTGTTTAGGAGGGGGTGAGTTGGTTTTAGATCAACTTGATAAAATAGGCGGCCCTCATATAGAGCCATTAAACCAGCTAGCCGAATTTAAGTACAGGGCGGCGCAATTTTTGGTGCCTTTTATTTTGGCCATAATTTTGGCTAAAGACATCATTTTTTGCAATCTTTTTTCAAATGCTAGTTACGGGTTTAACGCTTTGTGCAGAAGAATTTATCAAATCATCGATAATTGTTGAACAATTTGACAGGAGGATGTTTTAGGTAAAATCAAAGTAATTTCGAAAAGTCCAAAAATCAAAAATTTTCCTTTCGAACTTTTTTGCTCTAGATTGGAGCTCTTTGACTCATTACTGAAAAATTCATATAAATAATTTTTGCGGTGTGTGGTGCTTGTTGGAGCGTGTTGCTCTCTTAAGTTCGAAATTTAGGATTTTGTTACTAAACAAATAAAATTGAGGATATTGCATCAAACTAGACAGGTGAAGGAAGAAAAGAGAAAGTGAAAGGAAATAAAAAATCTTGACGTAATTTTACAAGAAACAATTTTGATTTTTTGAAATTTTCGAAATTTGCCTTACTCCCCTTCGGTGATTTTACCTGAAACTTTTGATTCGACAAATCCGTCTGCACAAAGCTTTTACCTATCCCGTAACTAGCATTTGAAAATTATGTCTTTAGCCAAGGTTATGGCCAAAATAAAAGGCACCAAAAAATTGCGCCACCCTGTAAATTTAGAGAAATTCGCATCGAAGTTTTGTTTCGCCGATGAATCCGAAAACCCCTAATATCTACTACAGAATTTGGACAGTAAGAAAAGTAAGAATACAAAAGCTCAAATAAGAATTAAAATTTGATCAAGACCAAGATGTAAACATAATAACAGATTCCATTTGCGATACTATCAAACTAACCAGTCAGAGCCGGGTTTTGAAATAAGAATACTGAGTAAAAATGTGCGATTAAAAACATTTTGCCATCAGGGACTAGCCAAGTTGAATTGAACCCAGACTCTTTTTTGTTCCGAACAAATGAACAGTTGAGTGGGCAGCATGTTTCAGTATCATTCTTTGTCTGAGCATAATTTTTCGCCACTGCTGGGACTTAATGACGACTCTGAGTCAAAGTTATGATGATTTAAAATAGCACAAACTTCACAATTTTTTTGCTAATTTTTACTAAACTAAAGCTTTTTACTGTTAAAACCTACTATATACTCGGAAAAGGTGTCTATTTTTGTTTCAAATTGCTTTGTTATTATCTGTATATATATTTGTGGCTAAAAGCGTCAAGATTCTAAAAGTCGTTTTAGAGTCATTTCAATCATGACGTACCATTTACAATTTTTACAGCATTTTTAAAGAAATTTCACGATTTTCATAATGATATTACAGATCTAACTATTAAATATGCACGTGTTTTCTTTACAATAAGTTTACGCTAAGTTGTCAATGAATATGGCTCTAAAGCGACATTTAAAAAAAATGGTATCACAGTTGTCATTTTGGGTAGGGCTAAGCACAGTAGTTATTGAAAGTATGCTTACAGGGCGAGGGGACCCTGACTGTGACCCGGGGAAATCGCGATGAATTTTTTATGCCTGCATTCTTGTATAGCGTGCCTAAATTCCTTGTAAATATGGCTCCCCGCCGCTGAAAGCCAAACAAATATTCAGGAATGACCCATGGCCCATGGTTCAGCTATGAAAACCATGAATTATGTACCGACATGTTTTTTTTAAACTTTGAGCGACCCTTGTGCCATTTTTGTAGACCTTCAGAGCTTAGAAGCTAGATTTGTGAAAAACTAGGCACCGCTCCACAAGAATACGCAAAAAGAAATTTCATCTAACACGGGAAAGGCACGACCACCCCGTCACCTATCAAGGAGCCTCAAATACCAAAAAAATAGCCTAACAGAGCTCGTTACTGAAATGTAAGTTAATCTAGATCACAGTCAGGGTCCTGTACTTTTTAACTATATAAAAGAATTTTATTGAAAGACAATGATTTATCATGCAAAGATTTTTTTTTAAATGGTGCGTTTACGTTTCAGTAAATCTTTTTGAAATCCAAGATTTTTTTTAGTTTTTTTGTGGACTGTCCTAACAAAGTAAGCTTGAGCCTGAACCTAAACTCTCTATGCCAAAATTCGACGAGGAGTTAAAAAACGGATCAGAGTTCAAAAAAAAATTGAAAAAGCATATGTTGGGACGAACTCGAAAAACCTTCAAACGTTAAATAAGAAAAAAAAATTGACGAAATTTTTCTTTTACCGTAAAATAGACAGACATGTTAATCCAATTTTCATAAGTCACGCTATTTATCTAAAAAATTGGTTTTTCAAAGTGAATTATGGATGTAGATCGCTTCAAATTTCTGAAAAAGCTTATAATCAAATTAGTTTAAAAAATCATAGTCACATGGTGATGAATTTGCTGGTGGTAAAAATAAATTATTATGCTTATCAAAACGCAATTTCGTTTATCAATACGTAATTTAGCAGCAGACAAATTTGGCAGTAAAATTTAGTATTGGGAGGAGCATGCTGTCCTTAAAACAGTGCTACGTGAAAAGAGACTTTTCAAGGGCGAATCAAATGAAAACAAGAACATGTATAAATGTATAAATATAAATTATAAACATGTATAAATCAGGACATCTAAATGTACTATGTGACAAGAGTTGACTAGGCTTAAAACAAATGCGGAAATCTAATCCCCCACTAAAGTTAAAGCTTAGTAATTTCGGAGAAGGTTGGTATACGTTATCTTCTGAATTGTGAATTGACTGGCATCCTTTTACTACGCCCTTCTTAAAATTGTGACAAAAGAAAACAGTTTTTTAGAAAGCCTGTATAAAATTTTTCGGTATTTGTAAAATTTTATTACATAAAAGACATATATTTAAACTAGCGGTGCTTTTTTACTGTTCCAAAATAGAAATCTGTGAAACGGAATCTGTCGCAGGGCACCTGTAACAAAGTTTCATCTATAAAATTAAAAAAAACAGTCGTTGGTAATCCGGATACAAATGTTTGAAAATTTTCGCCTTGGTCCCTCTGCTGTTTGTCTGCAGGAGCTACATATACGTACGTTAACCCAACGTAAGTTGAGACGATCTTTAGCTACAATAAAAGTAAGATAAGCATGTTGAAGTCAAGCACGTTTAAGTCCAGCCAGCAAAAGAAATATTTTTTCCATCACCTCGTAAGATCATTTTGGAAAGTTCCGAATGCAGACCACGGCAATACAGACCAAGACAACCCCAACAGGCTCGTTGCACCCCGAGGGGCGCACAGGGGGCTTGATGGCTTGGGTTAAGACATAATAGACATGATTGCGAGCAAGACTCTTGATCAAAAATGTATATAGAGACTCTTTTTGCAAAGTTCCAGTGACCAAAACAAGGTAAAAATAATAAGGTATCTGAGTCCAAAAGTCAATTTTTGGTCAAAAAATTTTTTTTGTGGAAAGTGCTTTCCCAATTTTTTATATATGTAAAAGCGGTCAAATCGCGTGAAAACGAGGTTCAAAAACGAGGTCCCCCTAGTCCCCCCTCGCGGTTTTCGTGCTGGGGGGGAATCTGTACTTCGGCCTTTTTTTTTATTTTTTTCGGCCCCTTTCGTCTTGTTTCACAAGGTACAGTCGAAACTCGATATAGTGCACAACCGATACAGTCTACTCTCGATATAGTGACACCTTGAAAAAAATTTTTACTTTTTGCAGTCATTTTTTGTTGTCAGTCACAGTGACGCTTTGGATGAATTCTTCTACCAAGAGCGGAAGAAAATTAAAAAACAAAGTTTTTTGATGTTCTTTAACTTGTTGTTTAATGTTATGTATTCGGGGAATAAAATTATATCGATACAGGGTACTCTCGATATAGTGACACCTAAGAGTCGGTCCCAGGGGTGTCACTATATCGAGAGCCGACTGTATAGTGTACAGCTGGACCCCTATATTTTGGCCAGCGGTAAATTAAAATGACTAGAATGAACACCATGTAAAATGTAGCATCAGGAATGATATAGTGTACAGCTAAAGTCGGTCCCCAGGGTGTACACTATATCGAGTTTCGACTGTATACCATATTGTGAAAAGCTAACAATTTGAGGATTCCTCCAAACAGGAATCAACCAGGGAAGGAGCTACCTGCACAATTTTCAAGTTCTCCTATAAAAGCGTGTAAAATTAAAAAAAAAAGCCTAATAGCCAAATTATTTAAATCAAAACTTTGATGATTTCATTCTAGAAAAATGTAACACTTACGACAAATGTTATCAGGATCGCAGAATAAGCCATCTGGGCAAGTATCCACTCCTTGAAACTTACAGTTGATGTCATAGCAATTTACAACTAAATCATTAAACAAGCATAAACTTGATAAGCACAGAAATTTGCGAAATGTGAATGAGAGCGGGACCAACCTAATTCGGTCAATAATGTTTACAAAAAGTAAATTATTATTTATGTACGTACATAAATACTTTTTTTACTATATTTATTTGATTGTGGTAATCATGGCCATTTCAGTCATCTATATGAATATTTTAATAAGTAATAATGTTGATCAAGGTGATTGTGGTCACCTTGATCACCATAATCAACTTAATCAACCTAAAAAGTGAAAAATATATAGTGAAAAATGGGCTTCAACTCAACAAAACCAACCAACGACCAACCACCCCCTCCCCAAAACCAGAATAGGTCCAAGTTGGGCTCAACTAGTCGATGGTTCGAAGTTTCAAATTTTTATTAATTTAACGAAATTTTTGACGAAATCACGTTAGTCAGGCCCGAATTGAAATTTAGCAAATGTTATTCTTATCAAGTTTCATGGTCCTTTAAGAATTTTCGTTATTTCAAATTAATTCCCGAAAATACCTAGTAAAATCCATAGTAGATTAGGTAACAGAGAAAAAATATTCTTGGACATTGTTTTTGAAATTCAATACTTAAAAAGTTTTAATAGAAAAATTAATCGTAAAAGTCTTTTATTTAATATGTTTATAAATAACCATCAAATTTTGAAAGCAAAAAGCTTTTGAAGCACATAAATTTATTCACTGAAGGTTTCGCTTTTAAAAAGTTATGAAAATATTTGACCTTGGTAGCGAATAGCCCCCCCCCCTGATTTTTTTCTTTTAAAACTTAAGTGAAAAGTACGAAAACATATGTCCCAGACCCCAGAAAAAGTGATTCAGACATTATTGATCACAACTTCCTACTTACTATAGGTAACCGATAATCCGCCTCACCCAATAAATCAAACTTGAATTTTAGATGCAAATATAAAACATTTTCCACATTTTCGGCTTTCCCGCCAATTCAAAAACTCGAAATTGCCATTGTTATCTAGGGCGATGGTCCTTTAAAAAAGCTAAAAACTATTTCCTTGCTATATCGTCTTGTTGTGATTCGCTGTCTTTGCTGTCATTCTTTAGCTCTTTCCAGCCTTCGCTTTAAGATCACATGTCCAAATACTCCCAAGATGGATTTTTTTAAAATTTAAAGTGAATTTTATTATATGAATGTTATTCAAGGTGTTTACCGTACATTCTCTTATAGAGCGGCTTTGCAATAGTTACAAAAATAGCTAATATGTACATTTTCAATTCATCATTTTGTAACCATATTTGTTGGCAACCAGGTAATACAATGCGAAAAAAAGTTAAATCAAATTTCAATTCTGGATAAAGGAATAAATATCGGAACTCGATCGAAGACTGATTTCAAAATTAAGCCGTTACTGAATGCTTTTTCTGACTTAACCCAAAAAAGTATTCAGAAGTACATATCGGATATGATTTTGTCACTTTTTTGCATTGTCTTTTAGAAAAAATTACTGTAATCCACATTCATATTTAAACAATATTATATTGAAACAAAATAAATTTTATAAAAAACATGAAAAACTCAAGGCAAAAAATGAATAACAAATAAATAATTTTCAAATAAATTTTTTGCACATACTAAAAAACAACTTTCAAAATATATATGAAGGTAACATTTAAAGCTAATTTTTTAGAGATTTCTGTTGAAGTAGACCTTTTGTTCTCTCTTTTTCTTACAAGTCTTACTACTAAGAATCTGACTAGTTAGGCATTATGACAGAAAATTGACAATAACAAAATATAATTACTCAAAAGATGATAATAGGCAGGTTGGATTTCTGGCCGGATTGTATGGAGTTGATAACACATGTACATCCTTGGGGCACCAAGATCTCATCATTTGACATCATTTCTAGGCCAGATGAAGGATAAAGTTCTTGGCGGATGTTTGCCCTCTTCCATCCTATAAATTTATGATATCACCTATTGTTTGAATAAACTTTTTTCAAGAAAAACGATTACTGTATATAGTAGCACAGGTGGAATCGACGGCACAAGTGCTGTCTGCTCCCTCAGACGAGCAATAAGCAATCTCGAATTTCTGCTCTGAATCTATGTCTATTACGGATTTTGTCGTTCTGCCTTAAAGAATTTCTATATATAGATTTCAATTATTAATTTATTTTGGAAGGGTTTTGCTTGAAATGGAAATTTAGCTCATTAATCTTTTAAACTCCGGTCAAAAATGTTTTCTTTGTTGAACAAATTTCCATTGATGTCATTTTTCAGTCTAGAGCTGACAAAACTACAGGGTGTTTCAAGAAATTCGCACACTTTTAAACTGCCATAATTTTTTGTTCTGACGCGAATTGGAAATTCTGTAAACGCAGATCGTCTTAGTTTTTGATGACAATTTTTTTGGTATATAATGTCAAAAACACGTTTTTTGCTTGGTCCCCCTGTGGTTTAGGTCTCACCTATCCAGAGGCCATCTACAGATCAGAGCCCAAACCACAGGGAGGACCAAGCAAAAATCGTGTTTTTGACATTATATACCAAAAAATTGTCATCAAAAACTGAGACGATATGCGTTTACAGAATTTCCAATTCGCGTCAGAACAAAAAATTATGGCAGTTTAAAAGTGTGCGAATTTCTTGAAACACCCTGTACTTAGTGGATACATATTATTAATAAAAAAGTTTAATGAAAGTAAGCGGGTTCCCAATTTGGAGTCACACCAAGGTCCTTGACATGAGTGTAGAATTGCAATAGCTCATTTTGCGGCCTGTGACTCCCTGACGCAACAGCAATTTTTCAATTTTTTAGTTTTTCAATAAAGGAAAAAGCTTATGGTCTTTTTATGTAATTAGGCGAAAAAAAGCTTTTATCTGCCTATCGAATTTTATGGAAACTAGTTAAAGAAACAATTAGAATTTTTTGTGCTGTCAGACAAAAGTATGTCTCTTGCACAAAATTTTTGGCAGGACTACACTTTACCGGTTTTGGTTTAGGGGTGGTAGTTACAACACACTTATTTCTTATTTTTTGCGCACATATTTTTCAGACGATACTTACCAATAGATTTGATCATAGTGGCATTTTTGTCTGTGATTTCTTTGCACGGCGCTGACTTGGAAACGTCTTTCATGTGAGAGTGGGAGAATAGTTCGTGTTGAATGGCTGCCAAAATTTCTTCTGTAAGCAAAATATTTTGTTAACAAATTATAAACTTGCTATCTTAAAAACTTACCATAGTCATTAGCCAACGCCATAGAAGAAGGATTTTACCGGACTTGTGGCCACTTGAGGGAGCCAAAAAGAAGTGCACACTGAGAATAGAGCAGCCAAACAAAGAAAGCATAGGGTCATTGTTGGCTTTAACAGGGTCAATGGCAGCAAAATTATTATTGGATCAGCCACCAAAAGAGTTTAATAATAAGTAGCTATAAATTAAAATGAAATTTAGTAAAAGTAAAGTTGTAACAAATAACTGAAAAACTACAAATTTTATCCTTTTATTTCTAAAAAACACTTGAAAAATAACAATTACAAAAGTAATCAGAACATTTGTTTTCTCGAAAAAATTGTCAAATAAATTATATACTAAGATTCAAAAAGTAGATAAAAACATTTTTTAGAACAAAAGACTATGTATTTAAGAATTTTAAGTTGCGAAAAGCGACTGCTCATTTTCTGTGAAAATGAGTGGTATAATTATTCAAAAGGCGTTTTAACAGCTGGCTTGAAAATTTCTTATTCATGTTTGAGTGGAGGTGATCTATACATTTAGGAGCTTTCCAAAAACGGAATATTTTAAAGATGCAAATAAAGACAGTTATATGCTGAATAAAGTTTTATGCATGGAAGTAGAATTGGATGACCTTGTTTAGGAAATTTGTTGAACATTGAGATTTTGAATCTCACAAGCAAACCGCCTTATCTGTAAAATGTAAGCCCTTCAAAATTTTATTAGATCTTAGCATTTTCCATGTTTTTCAATGAGCTAAACATGAAAAACATATAAATAGCCACTCTTGGGATTGACCACAAACATTTTATTTTCTGGATGCCTTGATGAGACTAATTTTATAATATTCTTAATTCTAAAAAGCAGCTTGGAGGATCAAGGCATCCAAAAAATTAAATTTTTGTAGTCAATCACAGGAATGGCTATTGAGATGTTTTTCATGCTTGGCTCATCGAAGAACATGAAAAAATTCTAAGAGCCAATAATTCTAAGGGTATACGTTTACAGTTCGAACGGTTCCATTGTCAGTTGATTTCACGCCTTGTTTCTTTCTTATAAATTTTTCCAGCCGTTAATCGGCCCGATAAAAAGTTTTTTTGGTTACAGTTAAAGGCATGCCGGAAATTTCGTAATTTTTTTCGAGAGGCAAGTTTGAGATTCCTGTTGATTAATCGAGGTTTTGATTATTTAACTTAAGTTTTCCTCTAAACTCCAGGGTGACTCCAGTCAAAGCTCTGCTGTAAGACATAGCCAAGTACCGGATAGCTAAGTATAAGGATGGGCTTCAGTCTTACCTTTTGGTAGCTGGCCGGAATTTGCCTTAATCAGGGGTGACTCTAAAGATAACCCCGAAAACCTCTAATAAACACCACCTGAAGGATCCTGTCTCTTCCTTACCATGGCGATTTCAAAGGGTTGAATGCACGCGGGAGCACACACATTTTGCCAGTAATGTTTCCAATTGTTTTTGTTTGGATATATTTTTAGTGAATAAATTTATAAATTTTCTTCAAAACTTTGAACCATTTACTAGTCAAGCCTAACGTTGCTTGACACTGATAGATATGACAGATTGTCCGATCTTCACTGCTTCATAATGAGAATTATATCATAAGCAACATACCGTTTGAAATTTGAAATGAAAAAAAAATTCAAAAAATGATTGACCAAATCTATGTAATCCCGCGCGAATTCGAACTTTAAAATTGCCATGATAAGGAAGAGACAGGATGCTTTAAAGGGGCATACCAGCGCGTTACACGGTCAATTCAAATTTTCAAAAGGCGGGGACCACACTTTCAAGACAAAAAACATTTGATTTGAAAATGTTCCATTAAATTATTTTATTATCATCACTTAAAAATGTTGCCACTGAAAGACTTTTTCTTGTCATTTTTTGTTTTCGGTGGCTATTTTTCGTTTAATTTTTCGTGTTTTCAGGCCAGTATCATTGGCTAAAGTTGGAGCAAAGTTACCCTGGGATCAACAACACCTGAAAGGCTATGAATTTATTGGACAGCAGCAGGGCGGTAGTCTCTAATTTTCCTTCACTTTTTTAGGTTCATTACTACAATAATAGTAATTCTTATTTATTTTTTAGGCTCTCTGGTCAGGTAACTAATTTTTTTCTAAAAAGATTTGACTGTGGCTGCATACGGTCTGAAAAGTCATCAGTGGATGTAGCGTAAAATTAGACACATACGTGCATTTACGTTAACCTGGAAACTACAGACTTTGTCAATTTTATGTGGTCATAGTCTCAGAGATTAGCACTGGCCGACCCTGCTCGCCACCGTGATGTCCAAAATACTCCACGCCCTCCACGTACCTGAAAATTATTTACATTAATCCAGCAGACGGTTTAGGTATAATTTGTGACTTATAATCACTTCACTAGGCAGCCTCTTCCATGAAGTTGACGTGCTCCGACAGTTATGTTACAAAGGCCTATCCATACTGCCTTGGGATGGAGCACGAAGGCACATAGAAAGTTACACTACGCAGACATGTGCACGGCGGCCCGACTCGGTTAGACTCGACCTGCGCATGGAGTATTTTGGACATCACGGTGGCGAGCAGGGTCGGCCAGTGCTAATCTCTGAGACTATGACCACATAAAATTGACAAAGTCTGTAGTTTCCAGGTTAACGTAAATGCACGTATGTGTCCAATTTTACGCTACATCCACTGATGACTTTGTCAGACCGTATGCAGCCACAGTCAAATCTTTTAGAAAAAAATTAGTTACCTGACCAGAGAGCCTAAAAAATAAATAAGAATTACTATTATTGTAGTAATGAACCTAAAAAAGTGAAGGAAAATTAGAGACTACCGCCCTGCTGCTGTCCAATAAATTCATAGCCTTTCAGGTGTTGTTGATCCCAGGGTAACTTTGCTCCAACTTTAGCCAATGATACTGACCTGAAAACACGAAAAATTAAACGAAAAATAGCCACCAAAAACAAAAAATGACAAGAAAAAGTCTTTCAGTGGCAACATTTTTAAGTGATGATAATAAAATAATTTAATGGAACATTTTCAAATCAAATGTTTTTTGTCTTGAAAGTGTGGTCCCCGCCTTTTGAAAATTTGAATTTGACCGTGTAACGCGCTGGTATGCCCCTTTAAGGACTAGCCAATGGTGGCTCTATACCAAAGGTAACTTTACGTCAGAGTGACTTTATATCGGTGTAAGACACAAGTCAACTCGTCGATAGAAACTTGTAATCAAATCGTTAGCAACATTTTTTGAATAAAGTCATTTCTGACCATTTCCAAGTTTAAAAATTACTTGGACAAGTTCCAATATATTCCCAATTTGGAGATACCTACTTTGAAATACCTTTTTACATTGTTAGCCAACTTTTAAAATTGTTAAAATATAGAAGAATTTAAAACATGCTGATTCTAATTTTGCACAAAAATAACAGCAATTTAACTTATTTATCAGATGTCATTAGAGGTTTGCCTAATATAAGTATAACTCTTATGAAAATTGTGCGTGCAGAAGTGTGTGGGAACGAGAGGAAATGTGGTGTAAACAATAAGGAAAAGTGGTTACGTAAAAGAATCGTGAGCACTTCTATAATGGCTTTTTGTTTGACTTTAACCTTTTATAGTCGAAATAAACTTTGAGCCGCATTAAGTCAATAAAAATTTTGCTCAAAATTAGTTTTAGTTCAGCAACAAGACTAATTCTCGTCTTTAAAAGCATCTCTAATGAGTTTTGTGGTTTCTTGACTTTTCAAAAGTTATGTTCTTGATCGGGAAACCGACTCCTCGACCAATTGATAAAATGTTTCGAAAGATGTTTTTTACATTTTAGATTAATGAAAGAGTCACAAAAAGAAAAAGCACCAGAATTTCTATATTAAACATACTGGCTCGTTTATTTTTTAACTGATCGAAAATCGTGGAAATTTAGGGTCGATCCCGAGATTTTCAGGTAAAGATTCAAAATTTCAAAAAGTAGGAGAGCTCGTGGCAGTTAAGAAAATGCAAGAAAAAGCTATAGAAAATGTTTATTGAGGGCTGAAATATAGGTTCTCGAAGTCGATGGTCTTTTTCATTATACAAAAACACTTCACTCATATTTTTTAAAAATAATTCTGTCAAATGTTTTCTGTAGCCCTTGGTAAAATTTCCGTCGCAACTATCATTATTATTAAGTTTTGAGCACCAGAAAGAGAGATTTTTAAGTAAAATCTTACAAGTTATACAGATTTGTGGTCTGAAATAATGATAAAACAAGTTTGAAATATTAATATAATCGAAGTTAGAATGATGAAAATGGTTGTCAGCCGTTAAAAAATGACTTCACGTGTGTATTAAGCCGATTGCTATTTTTTAAATAAATTAGTTAACTTTCAAATACTTTTTTAAAGAGGAGATGCAGGGCTACAATACCGTATGTTTTTTATATCTTTTTAGAAGGTTAGTTAGTTGGCAATGAACCTCAAACAAACCCTAAGCCTAAAAAATCACGGCTACCTAGAAGATTCCGGCCTTTTTCCACCTTGCCGACAGCTTTTTTTCTTTACTAAGTCTTTGAATAATTAAAGTTAAGAATTTGAAAAAAAATCTTAAGATTTTAGCCAAATAAGTTTAGTAGAATCAAAAATGAAGTAAGTTTTTCACTTCACATCTAAAAGCTATTTAAATTATTTATAAGTTTTAGACCGAGGGCCGACATATTATAGTTTTTGGTTTGATCAGCTTAAGGCCTCAAACACAATGAGGAGTCTGTTTGCGGATGCTAAATCAGATTTGTCGCACGGAAATGGCCATAACTTTTTTTTCAATTTTTCAAAAATTATTCTGTGATTATCATTTTGTAGCTAAAATTCAGGGCTACTAGATGAGCATTTATGAAGTAGATGTCTTTTTAAAAATTGAGATAAAATGAAAGACTCCGCCCAAGACTCCTGACTCAAATTCTAGTCAGGAGTCTTGGGCGGAGTCTTTTATTTTTATCTTAATTTTTAAGAGACATCTACTTCATAAAATGCTCATCTGGTAGCCCTGAATCTTAGCTACAAAATGGTGATAACAGAATGATTTTTGAAAAATTGAAAAAAAAGTTATGGCCATTTCCGTGCGACAAATCTCATTTGGCATCCGCAAACAGACTCCTCATTGTGTTTGAGGCCTAACTGAATTTTTAGTATAGTGATTCATAACTCTGACTCAACTAATTACAAATCGGCTACCTAAGTCGAAGTTTTGGTCCGCTCACTAAAAGTATTATATTCAATTATGCTGTTCTGGTACCACCTGACCGGCTTTCCACCCGGTCAGGTGGTACCCACCCCAGGTATTAGGGTTTCGATGACAAAAATCGTAATTTCGGTCTTATCAAACCCGATTCCCTGCACGATCCCCCTTTACTATAGCGCTGGATCTGTGTGTCTGTCTGTGCGTCACAAAAAAAGATTAGGGTGTTCCGCTGATCGTATCGAAAATCTGATGCACCATTCGATTCCTCGTGGTCGATTTACTGTCTGAAAAAATTATCAAAAGTTAGGGTCGACCGTGTCAAAAAAAAGTTATGGCCACTTGAAAGTTGCCAAAAACCATAGGGGACCAAGGCAATTTCGGGTCATTTTTGGATTACTTGGGGACCAAAGCATGCAAAATGGTTCGAATCCTGGTAGTAGCATGCATCATTATTGTCTCGAAAGGATTAGTTAGTGTTGTGTATGGTTAGTAGGTGGCCTGTATGGGTGAGTTGTTGACCTGGTGTAGAAGTACTGTTGAGTATACGCGGGTACCCCGAAGTACCTAACTACCATCGGGTACACCCGAAGTACTGCGGCTTGCAACTACGGTACTTGCAACTACTTCGGTACCAAGTACCTGCGGGCTTGCAACTACCATCGGGTACAGTTAAACACACCCGAAGTACTTGCGGGCTTGCACTACGATCGGGTACCAGTTACACACCGAAGTACTTGCGGGCTTGCAACTACGATCGGGTACCCAGTTAATACCCGAAGTACTGCGGGCAACTACCATCGGGTACCTGAAGTACCTGCTTGCAACTTGCGGGTACCATGTAACTACACCCGAAGTACTTGCGGCTTGCAACTACCTCGGTACCCAGTTAAACACACCAGAAGTACTTGCGGCTTGCAACTTGCAACTACCATCGGGTACTTAGTAAAACACACCCGAAGTACTTGCGGGCTTGCAACTACGATCGGGTACCCAGTTAAACATACCGGCTTGCAACATGTACATGTACGCGGCTTGCAACTACTATGAGGTAACCCAGTTAAACACACCAGAAGTACCTGCGGGCTTGCAACTACCATCGGGTACTTAGTAAAACACACCCGAAGTACTTGCGGGCTTGCAACTACGAACCAGTTAAACATACCCGAAGTACCTTGCAACTACTATGCACACCAGAAGTACCTGTGGGCTTGCAACTACCATCGGGTACCCAGTATACCGAACCACCTGCGGTCAAGAATAAAATCGGGTACCGACGTGGGTACACCTGATCCACCAGCGGGCATATAACTTCCAGTGGGTACGCACGTGAATACACGCTAACAACCGGCAGGCAACCATGTGGATACACCCCAGCCAGCAGCATGTAAACGAACTAAAACATCGAGCTACAGCATGGGCTCCAACGCACTTTCAACACCCAACGAACAGCGGCATTTGCCGCTGCGGCGCTTCTAGTTTCACATACAATAACGCTATTCGTTTATTGAAACAAAATATTTTTTAAATTCCGTACAAGACCATGCGATTCTTTTTTAAACTGAAAATCGCCGAAATTCGATAGTCAATTTTTCGGGTTGACATGCATAAATTTTCGGTCATTTGACTAACAGCCGTGTAATAGGTATATATCCAAAGTTTTAATTTTTGCACTCATACACCACATTTTTAGAAAATCGCAGAAAATTACAAAAATGGTAAAAAAATATTATATAAGTACAGTAGCTTCTATGTGTACCTTCATAGATTTACTACATAAATTGAAAGCAATTGTCATTATTATATTGAAAAACAAAAAAATTAATAAAAAAAACTTCACCTGCAAACAAACTTTTTTTTATTAAGAAGAAGTGAATTTCAGATGTTTTGTTACAGGTAGTACTGAAGTTGATAAGCCAAAAAGTGGAAGTAAATATATGAAAAAAGACAAAAGGACAACCCCACAAGACCTTTGGCTTTTTAACCGCTGTTTGTTTGTTGTTCTTTGCCTATTTTCGCTGTTCCTTTGCCCCTTTTGAACCATTCTTTGCTTGTTTTTGACTGAGTAAGTGAGGAATTTCCACTCTTTCTCAATAATTTATATAACCAAAAAATAATAAGCTCTATTTTTGGTGCTTGGCGCTTAACAAACTAGCCACTGACCTGTTACGAAGACCAAAAAAGAATAAAAGATTGAATTACAGAATGAAAAACATAAAGTGCTGTGTCAACAATAACAGACTAAATATGTAAATGGCGAACAAAATAAGATTATTTTTGAGAACTACATCATTTTTACATTATAAAATCTGATACTTCCCAAAAGTGTCTGTTAAGTTTTTTATGTGAAAAAACTTTTGGCTTTATAATTCAAGCTTTTAGCAGCTAAGCGAAAAAAATTATTTTTCATTGAAGTTTTGGTGAATTCTACTAATTTTAATGATCCAACCTAGCAAATGACCATAATTTTTTCCCTGTCTTATAAATAAGTTTGTTGTTCATATAATCCTGTTTCTAGAAAAAGGGTTACTGGTGCCCCAAAAGTTCTGCAACTTTTTTATAGGCAAAACTTTTTGGCCATAAACACTATAAAAAATAGATAAAAGGACCCTTTTTACTCAAAAATAGTCAAAATATAATTTTTATAACCAAATCTACTTTTCTATTTCTACATACGAGCCCTGCCGTAAGGTCATTTCGTGAAGTAGACGAGCATTTCCATTATCTTAAGCTACGTTCACATACTGTGACTCCGCCTCCGACTGCGCCTCCGACTCCGACTACTTATGTGAACACTCGTATTCACATACTCCGACTTCGACTCCACCTCCGACTCCGCCTCCGACTACCTATGTGAACACGAGTGTTCACATACCCTCCTCCGCCTCCGACTGCGCCTCCGACTCCGACTCCGCCTCCGACTCTTGCGTAATCACATACAGTAGTCGGAGTCGGAGGCGCGCCTCCGACTACTCGATTTTTGCATATGAAACATGTTTGATTTTTTGTGTACTACTAAAAAGGTTTAAAATGGGGACTTTAAAAAAAAATCTTGGAAAAATGACCAAAATCCAAGTTTTTCTAAATTTTTCGGATTTTAGTCATTTTTTTAGGAAATTGATTTTTTCCAAAAGGCTTTTGAGCTGCGTTAAAGCATAGTTTTGAGATGTTGTCATCAGTCTGAGTTTTAATAAAACATTTATTCATTTAAAGTGATAAATGTACCCCTGAAACTGTCTATTTTGCAGCTTCTTTTGTTTGAATAACTTATACTCTTTGTTTTCATTATTTATAATAAAATGATAACTCATTGGAAGGGCCTAGAAATTTTTTTATTCAATAATGTAAAGCTACATTCGCATACTGCGACTCCGCCTCCGACTGCGCCTCCGACTCTGACTCCGCCTCCGACTCTTGCGTAATCACATACAGTAGTCGGAGTCGGAGGCGCGCCTCCGACTACTCGATTTTTGCTTGAAAATCGTCTTTGAAAATCGTCCATTTTCAAGACAAAAGTTTTTGGAAAGTGACTCATAATACTAAAATTTCTTCCAGTATCCGGATTATTTGAGATAAGTTCAGAATAATTTCTGTGAGTTGAAATTCATACTGAAGTAGGTGAGTTTTCTGATTGATCTACTCAGAGTGGCTATTTATCGACTCCTAGAAAATATTTTGATCTGATCTTAACGTATTCAGTTTCTGGAAAAGTTTGTTCAAAAATATATACGAGTTGAGTCTCGTCCGTTTAGTGGTAGGTTTCGGGTGGGTTGAGTTGATAAAACTGTTAAAATTGGCGAATAAAACTTCAATTAGGTCAACAATTACTCAACCTTTAAAAAAAAATCACGAGTAACTCTACTTGGGTGTATAAAACAAGTTGATTAGGTACAAAGTAATTCGGTCAAGCAACTCACTCTTTACACTTTTATCTAAAACTGTAATGATCCACTCGAATACGGCCCAAATGCTTCCAAATAGCATTAAATTTTGTATAGCTATTTAATAAAAAAAAAGTTAATATGAAAGTTAAGAAAATGGAAAATTTTAAAAATTTGGTGTTTGGCACATACTGCGAATTTGGCACATACTGCGACTCCGACTCCCGACTCTGACTGCGACTCCATTGTGAACACAGGACCGAAAACGGAGTCGGAGTCGCAGTGTGTTCACAATGGCGTCGAAGTCGGAGTCGCAGTATATGAACACTTCGCGAAAAACGGAGTCGGAATCGCAGAGTGTTCACATACTCACAAGTAGTCGGAGGCGGAGGTGTCCACATACTCACGAGTAGTCGGAGGTGGAGGCGGAGTCGCAGTATGTGAACGTAGCTTTAAGCAGCCAAAACTTTGCTAAATTGTTAAGCACTGCAAAGTCGTATAAAAAATAAGCTACAGAACTCATTTTACAGAATAATTATTAAAGGACCATAGCCGTCGCCGACAGTGAGAATTTCATACATTTAAAATGCGCGCTGGACATCTGTTTCATTTCGAAAATAACCTAAAGGTTTTTTGACCATGTTGATATTCAATTGACCAAAAATGATAACACAGAAACTGGAAATCCAACCTAGAGGAAATGTGTCTCTACTAAGCCACCGAGACTTTTTACTTTAACAAATTGTGAGTGCCTTAGAATATTAACCACGAAAAAATTACAAAAACATTTTCGGAATGCAAACGTGTGAAATTGTCGTTATAGGCAACGGCTATGGTCCTTTACATGTTAGAGTTTTAAGTTATGGCCTTTTGAAAATAGAAATTTTGATACTGACATTCCACAAAAATACAGAAAACTCAGATTTTGGTTTTTCAATTCCAAGGGGCATATGGTCATACTCTGACATTTAAATTTTTTCTATATATAGTCGGCGCTCTCTATAACATACTCCCATAAAACATACGCCTGAGCTAAATACTGACAAAAGAATTCATCGTAATCGACACTGTATAGCACATGGTCAGTAAAAGTAGAAAAATGTAACATGTTAGCCCCACATATAGGACTTATTTGTGTGATACCAAGTCCTGAGATAGGAATTACTCAATTTTATTCGTAAGTCCTGTTTCAGGACTTATAATATACGTTCTATATAACATACGCTCTTCATAACATGCGCCTGAGCTCGGTCCTTGGCCGTACGTTATATAGAGGGTCGACTGTGGTGGGTTTTGTAGCTCTAGATCTACTGGGACACCAGTTATTGCACAAGTAGATACTGTATAAAAAGTGTGGATAAAAATTACCAGATTCGCACTTTGGAAGAGCACACCTGTGGAACTCTCCTGGATCCAAGTGCGTCTTTAGAGTGCGGATTTATCAATTTTCATCTATATTTTACAAATAATAAAATTTTTCTCAGTAAATTTATTCTAGCTATGATTCTTAGCTACAATAATATATAAACAGAAAAGTTTTTTACACATAAAAAAAGTTGTGATAATTTTTCATTTGAAGGAATTGAAAAATCTGGATAACATTTGAATTTTCTGCAAAATACTGTGGACTAGCGTAAACCTTACAATTTAAAAATGTCAAAAATAAAGTTTTTCTATTTAACCGGTCATTAAATAAAAGCTTGAAAGAACTTAATGACTTGTTTAAAAGCTAAAAAGAGTGGGCAAGACTGAAAGATGCCTTGTTTGGGACCAAATATGATGCTATTCTATTAAATAATATCATCTTTGCCTTTCTTTTAATATTAGTTCGTATCTCCGATCTTAGTGGAATTTAATTATAGCCGATTGTCTTTGGTGTAGCACGTAGTTATTTAAAGAAGGCATGTCATGCAACAAATAATAAAACTATGGACAGCTGCTTAATAAAAAAAATGACCAATTAAAAGCTGCTAACAACACCCTTGTTTACAAACAAAAAAGATGTTCAAAATTTTCAGTAATATTACAGAAACATTTAGAAAATGGTAGTACGACCAAAAAATACATAATTTATTGTGGAAGAAATACAAGAGTGGAAACTTGGCTTCTTTCGAACTTAGCTTTAAATATATTTTGATCATTGCTGATATGAATGATGGAGGTACTCGGCGCTACTTGCATATAACCCCCCCCTTCCCCAGTCAACTTTTTTCAAAAGTATTTCAAAGGCACCTATATCGACTCAAAATCACCTCAGGAGCTCGAAAAAGACGTTATCTCAAAGTCCTAATCTATAAAAAATTAGGTTTCGAGGCCTAAAGCTAGAAATACCCTTTTTGACCATTTTAAAAGGGTTTAGGGCTGTTTCAGGGCTGAAATGAGCCAAAAAGCCGGTTTTTTTGCAACAAAGGAAGATGTTGAACATAGTTTTGGATACTGGGGCCTACCGCATAAATAAACTCTGGTATGCATGCTTTTTCATGCATCCAGAGTCACTTTCGAGTGATTTCGAAAATAAAAAATATTTTCTATCTAATTGAATTAAACCTCACCATAATTCAAAAAAACATGCAAAAATATTGCAAGGTCAACAAACAGTCAAAAAACTGCGGAAGAATTTTGATGATCTAATCAGTTGGTTGTTTTTACAACAAAAGCTGCAAAAATTACTCTTATCATTTGCAATGCTTTGACAATCAAAACAAAATCAATAAAAAAAACTAAATTGATGACGATTTTGAAGAAAATTTATTATCTAATGGTTTGTGTGTAATTTGTTAAAAAGATAAAGATTGTAGTTCTACTTACATTGATGACAACAATTTTTACACATATTAATACCAAGGTATTAGTCCATTTCACATTATTTAAAGTAACATAAAAAGGTTAAATGTTTTTTGCGATGCTAGTCTACAGGGTGATCGAAAAGGGCAAGAGTACACTATTTGGCCAGAGCAAAAATTTTGTTTTTTCAAAGGCTTAGCATGTTTTAGGCTGTAAAAAAAGAACAGGCGAAAAAATGTTGGAAGTACATTTTTCGATTTTTTATTCTATTGTTTTCAGGGCCTAAAAAACTCTCAGACTTTGAAAAACGAGACTTTGGCACTGGCAAAATAGTATAAAAGTTCTGACTCAGGGATAAAATTAAAATTTTATTAGAATTATTCAAAAAAGCAATGAGACCATACAATAGCACATACAATTCTGCACAAGATACTATATTCGGAATTTGAAATAAAAACCCGTTACCTTGACACACCTTTCTAGGTAATAGGTCTTCAAAGTCAAGGTTACCGCCTTATTAGAGGAAATACGTTAAAAAGTAAAAATATGAGCTAAATTTACGAAAAGGGCATTATTGCATGGGGGAGGCTGAGTTTTTTTATTAACTAATAACAGTTTTTTAAGTTTTCTTAACTGGGAAGTTTGATTTTACAATTTTTTGACTTTTTGGGGGTTACCAAGTGCAATAGTTCCGATTTTTCGCCTTGGAGAACCAAAGCAAAGTACCTTATATTAAAGGGTTTCCACCCGGTTTTGGTCACTGGAGACTATCAAAGTAAGCCTCTATATTGCCGTCTTCCTGCCTTTTTAGTCAGAAGTCGTGCTTGGAGTGAGTGCGGCCTTGAGGCTTAAGATTCATACGTATGACTTTCTTGAACTTTTAAAAGTATCAGTTGAAAATTTAAAGATTTAAGAGTGATTTTTGGTGAAAGGAACCTATGGTGACCGATAACTGATTTTGGGTATCTGGGATTATTGCATATATACCTTATTTACGATATTCTGAACATGATGGCGATGTTAGTTTTTCTTTTTGTGTTTCATTGTCGGGTACAGACTCGGAAGTCACCTATTCGGAGCAAAGCATTTTTGACAAAGCATTTTTGCTTAAATTTTTGACGCTGTTTGACAAAACCTGAGTTCTGACACCAGAATCGTGTTCAGCGTGGTCGATTTGCTTATGAAACTGTCATCTAAATTTGAATCAAAAATTTTAAATTCTGCAAAAACTGAGGTTGACAAAGAAGTAATCACCAAACCTTAATTTCACTGCAGAACTTAGCATTTTCAGATAGCCCTGTTTACGGGCTATCAAATAATGTAAAATACTTGTGCAAAATACTTAAAAGATCGTGGCTGCTTCCCAAATTTGGATGTAACATCCGAGTTCTTTATCTCGACAATGAAACACGAAAAGAGCAGAACTTACAGCCCATGGTGTTCAGCGTATTGTAAATAAGGTATATATGCAATTATCCGAAATGCCGAAATCCGCTATCGGCTATTTTATAAGGACCGAGGTCCAAAATTAGAAAAAGTCACTCTTAAAAACCGTTTTAAATTTAGAAAGAAAATTTCTACACACTCGTTTTTTATAAAAACCCGAGAACCTATAAAGATTAAAACATTTTTTGCAAAGACATTGAACAAAGAATTAGATAAATTTTATCAAACTAAATAAAGACGGAAAGCTTTAAACAGCATGTAAAAATACATATAAATGACCCAGATGCTGAAGCTCTTCCTAAGCTTAATTGACATTTCTGCCTAGTTATAAAGACAAAAGACACCAGGCTGGATTAATGCCCTAATGAGAAATGGGTCAATTTCACACCCACTCAGGAACAATTTTGCTGCACGCATTTCACTTATCTTTGTTCCTTTTTTGGTTTGAAAAAACAGCACATATTTTTGGAAAATAATTGAATTTCCGGTGCTGCACTTTGAACTCTTTTTTGGGAGAGAGAAAAACAAAACTTTGCTAATGAACTTAAAACAACTATGCAATAATAAGTAAAAAAATATATAAACGTCATTTTTTTCTAATATATCTTGTTATTCGTGATAATATAATTGTATCCGGCATAATATGTGTTGGGTTGACCCTCGAATAAAAATTGCCTTTGTCCTCCTGTCGATTTTTTCAATTTTTCCTAATTTTATTACAGTCAAACTTGTATATTAGCTACACCTCAGGATCGATCCTAGATGTAGCTTATAGAGAGGTATAGCTTATATAGGGCATATAAAGAAGTTTGACTGTACAAAAGTATATTATTTTCAATATCTTCCAGCGACGGTTTGAAAGTCCATATATTACAGATGTCATCAAAAATATGGCCGCGGGAGACTTATCAAAAACCAAATTTGTCAAATGTAGTTTTTTTTCAAAATGAAATTTGTCGAAAGATATTTGGCAAGCTTGAAGTGTCATATTAGTAAATAACCTGTAGATGGCAAAAGTACACTAACTTGAATTGTTCAAAAACGTTCAAAACCATCTCTTCAACGTTTCAGTTGACAAACCATGCTTAGCATTTGTTTGCCTACTTTTTTTTCAGCACCAAAAACCGTCCTGACAAAGTTTGTTTTTGACAAATTTCACAAGTCTCCTCTAGCCAAAAATATAATTACTCTATAAATATTTAACTTTATATTTAACAGCAGAAGAAGCGCCATCTCCGATATCGAACCAATGCAAAAACTTGAAAAACTGATGATCATTTGCGCGAAAGCACAATCTACCTGAAATCTTGTCCATCACGCCGCACTTCCGACCAGTGTTGTATATTTCAGAGTATGCCACCTCCACCGGATCACTGCAACCACCTCAAAAATTTCAGCATCACTGTTTTCTACCTATTTTTTAATTGTGGCACTTCACTTAAAAGATAATTTACTTAAAGCAAAGATTTTTTTACACAAAAACATTGAAGGAAAAAATCCTGCCCATTATTCAACAATTAGCCACTTCCAATCGGGCTCATAAATATATAATGTGAAATAAGTGTGAAGCAGAAGCTTGGAATAAACAACTTATTTATAATAAGTGTTTTAAAAAAATTTGATGACTTAATATACACATTTGTTTTGCCTATAGCCCACGTTTTTCAGCACCTGCTCAGCACCTATAAAATGTCATTAAGAGTCAAAGCTGAATGAGTCAAAAGAAAAAAGCTGTTAAAAATTTATTTCCCTTTGCAGCAATCTTAACCAAAAAAAATTAAAAACCAATTTTTAAGCATGAAATTTTATAGTTATTAAAAAACATAACACCCTATCGAGAGGCTTGGCCATTGTAAGGATTGTTGCGTTCGTCCGAACATAGTTTCAGTCAAGACAATAGGTTTCGCTTGGAAACCTATTGTGTCCCTAAATAGTTCCAGATTTAAATAAACGAGTTCAATTATGGATTTGTCTCGTCCAGATTTAATCGACATAGGGAGTCCAGCTTCAGAATCATTATTCTATTTGGTGGATCTTGATTTTGAAGCTTGCTCTCTGATGTCTAAGGTTAGAAAAATTATTAGTTTTGGTACGCACTCAGTTGAGATCACTCCTGACAATAAGCCATCCCGTTCCAGTACTTGTTTGACTATGGATTCAAACTTAGTGTTCCAGTTAAAGAGAGTCCAGTTTACCAGTCTCGTGTCTTGTACTATGATGATCTTTGTCTCATAGATTTTTCCAGTCCAGTGTATACTGAGGTTCCAGTGTCTATAATTACTCCAGGAACTAAGGTGTCCTCGCTCGAGGCGCCTATTCTAGTTTCAGATACCTCCGGTGGATCAATCGCGCATGAATCATCCGTGATGTCTACTCCAGCATGCCGGGACTCCCTCCGTATGGTTTCGATCTCCTCCTCCAGTCCGCGCTCCCACTTGCAATACGCGAAGGTTGTTTCTCCAGCTGGATCTTTGGTGCGCACCTCAAGTGCATGGGAACATCTCCAGACATTCTACTCAGCCAGTGATGATGAGGAAGAAGAAGCTCTAGTCATCCCAGCCAAAGAAGCCAGTTGCTCTCCAGTCGCGTCTTCTCTTGCTGTGGTGGACTCAGATGCTCCAGAATGCTCTCCAGTCTCAATAGTATCTTCTTCTAGTATTATATCTCCAGATTGTACTCCTGTTCCATGTTACCATGGTGCACTAATAAAGATTCCAGTTTGAGCATGGAGGAAGGGCCTTCGTTGTTTACTCCATGGCGATTGTTTTATAATTTTCTTGTCTAAGGTAAGTGACTACGTGCATACTTGCGCGGCCTTCGGCAGAGCGCCGGCAGCCGACATCGATGGCCCGCAGTGAAAAATTGGCGATTTTGGAGCGTCGGCGGTGGAGGCGGTGGAATTTTCAGAATACTTGCGGTGGTGGAGGCGCCGGCGCTCAATTTTAAAAACCAATGGCGCCAACGGCGTGGATTTTGGAGACGCGATAGTATGAGTGCGCGCATCTCTAACTCTCTTAAGAGGTAAGAAGGAACAAGGCAAAAAGTGATTTTTTGATAGAAGCCTCTTGCAGCAAAGCTTTTTTGCAGCCTTGATCTTTTTTGATAAAAACTTTGGGCGCCGTGTAAATTACATAAAAAGTAGCTATAAAACTGGAGCTGTATGAATCATCAAAGCTAAAAGGTGAAAGGATCAGTACAAAACACAGTTTAAAAATAATTAAAAGAGGCTATTTCTATACTAAGAAAAAATATGAAAAATCACCGAAAAAAGGTGCTGGCGCTTGACCACACAATTTTCAAAAAAAAAAAGGCAATGAACGCCAGCGCCCCAATTTTCCCGAAATTTTCCGGGCGCACTCCGGCGCCGGCGCCCATCCAAGTATGCCTTAGAGTACTCCCATACCTGTATTGAAGAAATGCAAATGTTCTTTTATATACTAAAAATTTGTTGAAAGGAGCTTAAATTAAAAAAATGTATCAATGGAAAAGTTATAAAACTACACGCGATTTCTTTAAACATATGTTGCATTTTAGGCCAAAACAGGTGTACGTATCAAGTATGTGCCTTGCTGACGCTTAAAAACTACAAAAGATTAATGCATTTCTCATAGAAATTAGTAGTGACATTTTTTCACCCGATTTTTTCAAACAACCAAGTAAGTTAATCAGTAAATAAAAGATGTCATCAACGCATATAATAATGCGGTCTTAGGAAAATTTACACTAGGGATAATTGAAAAAGCTTTAAGAGGAAGTGTTATTTTGTAAAAATATAAGAAAATTATTTTTACAAAAAAATATAAAACAAGTGACTAACAAAGCCTTTAGGCTCACAAAAATCTCACATCTTAGCGTACTTTTGTTATGAATAAAACTTCCAAGAATGACTAAATCTATTCAATAAATAATGAAGCGGTGAAGCGATATATTTTTGTACTTTTAGGGTTAAAAAATACGTTAAATTGTAGATAAATAAATAAAAATAAAAAATTGTAAATTTGTACAATAGCCCAGAAAGTTAAATTTTGAGATTGAAAAAGCTATGAATATTTTTCATGCACTTGCTCTTACCTTCACACAACTAAAACAAGTGATCAAAACTAATGTAGAGGTGTAATAACCACGTGTTTTCTTGCCTACCATTATTATTGGTTGAGCTATTTCTGGGCTGCTCAACATTCAATATTATTAACAGAAATAATTTTCTGTGTTTTCTCAGAGTATTTTGCAAAAAAAGTTGTGGGAATAAAATAGTGTAAATGTAATGGCTGGACTATATGGTCCTACTTCATTCTGGCAAAGAAATTTTTTTGCAAAAGATTTTTTTAGTATCAGCTATTCCGTTTCGCCTACGGTATATATTCTGGATGAAGTGTCTCCCTTAATTCAAAATCGTGTTCTTGACATTTTTCATACCACCTAATCCAGCGAGATGAGCTAAGAAATGAAACGTATAATGCCCAAAAATTTTTGAGTGTTATAGCTGATAAAGATGTTTCAGGTGACAGCTGGGCACTTATGTACCTGGCGGGCCCTTTTTCGGTCGACTGTGAATAGTGTTTAAACGTCTTCTAAGTAATTTTTATACGCTAGAAACGATAAAGAGCTGTTTTCAACGTTTTTACTACTAAAAGTTAGGATTTCAAAAACATTTGGTAACCATAATTTGACCAATTGCCTTGGTCCCCCAAGCTAGATAAACCAAAAAGAGTACCTGAATATCTTTAAAAATACCAAAAAAGATAGGATTTGAACATAGTTTTGTTAGCTGGGGCCTACCGCATGAAGAAACTCTGGTATGCATATTGTTTTTATGCATCCAGAGTTACTCCGAGTGATTTGCGTCTAAGGTACGTGGGTGCGCATCTCAACCCCAAGCAACCTCAACCCCAAGCACCACCCCCTTCGGGGGCGCAGGGGCTTGGTCGGTTAGAGATGCGCGCACTAACTTACCTTAGACATAATTCCGAGAAATACTTCTGATCATAAAATGCATATAGAGACTCTTTTGCCTAGGTCCAGTGACCAAAACGGGGTAGGATACATTAATACACAATATTTTACCTTGGGGACCAAGGCAGTCAGTCAACTTTTGGTACCCATTTTTTTTTGAAAAGACAACTTTTTAGTACGGAAATTGTTAGGAAAGAACTTTATATAGTTTTTAGCGTATAAAAATTCCTTAGGAGACGTTTAAACACTATTACAGTTAACCAAAAAAGGGCCCTCCCTCCCCCAGGTACATAAGTACCGACAGCTGGTCCTTTTTAGCAAAAAAATTCTAATTCTGGTTTTTGCCGAATCTCATTTTGCTGAATTTCCCGTAGCTACACTGCTTAGGTTTTATACTAGGAACGCATGGTCTAAAAATGACTCTGAATACCGTATTTCCTGTAATAAGCGCCCCCCCTCTACTTCGAGGGTCTAGATCTCAGTGTAGAAGCAATATTTTGCAAAGCTGTTTGATACGTTTTCTTAACTCCCACGAGCTCTACCGATTCCACTTTTTATATTTTGGTTGAGCACCCGAAAATCTCGAAATCGAATTCCAAATTTTCCGATTTTCGGGGGTTTTCAAAATAACCGCCCCAAAGCGCTTATTAGAGGAAATACGGTACATAAATTTGTACAGGGTGGCCCAAAAAACCTGAAATTTTTCAAAATTAACACTGTTTTTTTAAAAGCTTTCGAATTTTTTCATTTCTAACATCATGTAGCAGTGTTTGATAGCTTGTTTGAACGCCAAGATCAAGCGCTACGTGCTAGTACAAAAACATTTCAAAAATTACAACAAAAATTTAAAATAATTGTATCAGAATTTGTTGTTCATCTTAATTGAGACCGTTACAGCATCAAAATCTTGCGTGTCGCATTTATTTATTGTTTTTTTCATCGTGATCTCTTTTTTTCATTTAATTTGGTGTAACAAGGATGGACGGTTGCAGTCTTAGGTCATAAGGTCAGCTTCAAGGCAAGCAACTTATGGGAAGCAACCACTCAGTGAGTAAGAGTTTTTGATGAGTTTTTGATGTGAGTAAGCCCTGTGCAGCAAGCCGTGTTAATCTCATGCTTCGAGAGCTAGACCTAAGACTACGGCAGAATGAGAGGACTCGGTACCGGCTTCACAACCGTTATTTCAACATCCTTGCTTGCACCAAAGATATTTATTTCAGACGGTGCGCGAAAGCCCTTGACGAAAAATTTCAGATTTTTTCAGGTTTTTTGGGCCACCCTGTAAAAAATTTATTGTGCTTTCAAAAATATGTTATCCATTATAACAAGTTTATAGAACAGCGGGTTTTCATTTCAAACTTGGTCTTTTCTCTGTGTTTATACAGGGTGCCCTAAAAATATTCGAAGACTTTGTTAAATGTTCGCAGGTAGCTCTTTACACTACACATTTTCCCAGGAAGATCGATGACACAATCAAGCTTTGCGAGAGCTAGTCAATAAATACAAGAGAAAAGTATTCTCATAAAAACAACAGAATAAGTCGAAGATGAAAAAAATTCAAAATCAAAAAAATTCGGACCATGTCGAATATCTGAAATGTGGTTATTTTCATTCTTGAGCATGCGGTTTTTGATTCTTATCAAAGGACCCGCACATACGACATACCATTCGACGCATAATTGAGCTGGCTTTCTGATAGTGTTGTCAGTTCCAGGTTGTCGCCATATTTTCGCGGAGAAAATAGGCAATTACACAAAAGTCAAATTTTTCGAAGCAAAAATTTACAGAGAAAATGCCATTTGTCTCAAAAATAAGGATGGCCATACTATTGTTACATACTATTCGATGCAAAAATCAGCTTTTTTATGGTACTATTAGTTTCTGCTTGTGTGTTCACTTTTATGAATAAACTTTTTGATTGTTTTTCCGATTAATACAAGTTGCGTTTTTCAAAAAAAATTTTGAGATAAAACGCCATTTTTCTCAAAAATGAAGGGTGGCCGCAAACTTTTTCGTTACAGTTTTTAGGAAGCGCAGTGAATTCTGCAGATAATATATGAAAAAAAATGCAAACAAAAGCTTGCATTGAATTTTTTTCTGCGAGGCGAAAAGTGAGTGGACCCATGATGGGTTACTCGATAGTGTTACACATTTTTTTGCCTCGCAGAAAAATTTTCAATGCAAGCTTTTTTTGCAATTTTTGTTAATTGTGTTAATTGCCTATTTTTGCGCGAAAATATGGCGACAACCTAAAACTGACAACACTATCAGAAAGCCAGCTCAATTCTGCGTCGAATGGTATGTCGTGTGTGCGGGCCTTTGATCACAATCAAAAACAGCATGCTAAAGAACTAAAACAACCACATTTCAAATATTTGTTTAAAATCGGCTATATCTCGAGATTCAATACTGAATTTGCAGGTCTGCAAAAATTAAACTTACTCAAAATGAGCTGCTCTTCAAAATAAGTCCGAAAGAAAAAATTGTGAGAAATTGGGGTAACAAGTCTGGTCCATAATTAGAGAATGTGTGTTTTAAATAGCACTTTTAACATTTGATATCTGGTGAAGATTCATCGTAGATGAGTTATTGGCGTAATTCTTTCTCTTCAGCAGTATCCAAGAATAAATGACACTACAACAGGTGCTTCAACGATACAAGTTAGACTGACATAGAGGCCAGCGTAATTAGAAATACCCTCATTCGTCACCTAAATTTTAGAATATAAAGATCTTATAGGGTTTTTCTTGAAACTCTGCAGAAAACCTTTGCAAGCTCAATTTTTTGGCTTTTTTGCTATTTTTTGTACTATCAGTGCTTCTTTCAAATGACCCCCCCCCCCAAGCGCTCACTATTTCGGTAATTTTTTCTCTCTCTAAATTGTGTGTTTAAACAGGGTGTTTCAAAAAAACTGGGAATTTCTAAACAATCTGCGTAAGTAGGGAAAAATATTTACGTACGTGCTTGATTTTCATGGGTCTTTGCCCCACTGTTTTCCGCAGTAAAAGCGAAGCTCTTCGATAAAAATTACAAAAAGATACATAAGAATAGTTTTAATATCAAAATTTCTCGGAACTCAACATTATTGAACTTAAAGACGCAAAAAGAAGTCGTAACTGCTATTTGTTCTAGGCCAAAGTGAAGTTGCAAACTCACTGTGAAATTTCAAATTCCACTCGATACGAACAACATTTAAATTTTCAAAAAATTTGGAAATTTAGCATTTGAATGTTTTTTATCTTAAGTGGAATTTTAGATTCGAGATTTTGAATCAACCACTCAAATATGGCAAAGTTGCCGCCCAAAAAAAGACATTTTGCTAATTTTTCGGAAAGTTTTTAAATCGTTTAGGGCTGCTTTTTTATAAAAAGTAGTTTAAATAATGCCAAGAACTCGAAATTGTTAACAAAAACTTGAAATTTATCAGCTACCAATTATAGATCCACATAGAATAACTAGGAATAATAATAAAGAAAATTTCTAGAAGTATTGAAGCTTTCACAACACAACTACCCTGTAAATCAAAGTTTCAAGATTTTCAGCTAAACAAAATAAATTGTCCTACTATATTTATTCGTTTGACCTGATTAATGATATAAAAAAAGTAAGCGCTGCATACTAAATTGATGGTCGATAATACAACTTTAATATGTGTCTGACTAGATAATTGGTTAATAGTCAGAAAACAAACAAGTGAAGATGTCACGTTGCAATCTACTGAGCCTAAACAATTTGATTATTATTTTTATCTTTATAATATTTTTTTAACTAAGAAAGAAGCACGAGTAAATTAGGTTTTCATTTTTTTACAAGACGCCAGCCAAAATTAGTGACTTTTTAACATATTCTTTTGTCATTTTCTATTTTTGAAACAAAAAAAAAGGAATAAAAGAATAAGGACAACGAATGCAAAATTTTAGGTAGGATTCTAATAAAGGATGAGAACCACCGGCCTGTCGAGAAACAAAAAAGAAGTACCATTTTTCTCTAATTTTTACTCTGGGGCAGTGATGTAACGGCACCGGGTGCCGCACCGGCTCCGGTGCGGGAATTTGCGAGGGTCGGTGCCGGTGCGGGAATTTGCGAGGGTCGGTGCCGTGCGGGAATTCGTGGGGGTCGGTGCCGGTGCGGGAATTCGTGGGGGTCGGGCCGGTGCGGGTGCCGGTGCAGGCATTTTTCGGTCCGCACCGGCACCGGCAAGATTAAATTTATATGTGATTTTTCATTAACCGAGTAAAACCGAATGTTGCGGATGTTCCGAGATTTACATCACTGGTCTGGGGCATAAATTATTTTATACCTTTCTACAGGAGGCTTATATCATAGAAAGTTTCAACTTTCTCTCAAGAAATTAACAGATTAAAATATATTTTAGCTAATTTTATAAACAAAATTTACCTGAAAAAACGCCCGCTATCTCTTTGCTAGTACTTATAAAAAACACACATGCCATTGAGGCTAAACAAGACACCAATAATCTAAAACGCAATTTTTCCGAATTAGTTGCAGGATATTTAATGGCTAAACATCTGTCTATTGTCAGGAATAGCACTGGAATAGGTTCCACATTATTGAAAACTGTAGATATAAAAGTAAACAGCCTTGCTAAATTTTAAAGCTTGAAAGACTGTTAATTTGAAAACGCAGAAGTATTTCCGAAATTTGAATTGGCGGGAACACTTTTTACTCCGAAAATGCTCAAAATTTTTCTGAAATTAATCTTTATTTACATTGGTTCAAAGTTGGTTAAAATTATGAAATTTCTTTTTAAATTGCTCACGAAAATAATTCAAAAAATAATTGTAAATATATTCAAAGTAAAAACCTGTCCCGCTGCAATTCTAATTTCGGAAATGGTGCTTTGAATATGGCACTTTAAAGAGAGTGGGCAACTTGTGTGACCTGAAGTTTTTTTCATAGAGCAGTGGTTGCTGGCCAAAAATGGTGAGCAGTTTCGGTCCACTGAGTTTATTTTGATCGTTTTGATCAAACGGATAATTTGGGTTGCTGAATTCAATTTTTTAAAAAATTGATAAAAAAAAAGTTTAGAACACAAATTGCCGCCGCCTTTAAAAAAAGGCTGAAGCGGGGGTTTGGCAGGCGGCGCTTCTAGACTCGCCAACGTACATAGAGCCCAATCCACTGAACTTTACTAAGAAATATTACTTGATTTACTCAGCCAAAGTGCATCTGTCAAGCATAGAAAAATTAAAAAAGAGAAAAGTAAATTTGTATACAAATACACACTCATAGACTTGGAAAAACTGGCTATCCTTAATCTCGATTTGAAGAATACAGTGCATATTAGCAAATAAGATAGCAAAATATTGTTATAAGACATGCTGGCACACTAATATACTTATAAATAACATTTAATTTGGCAACATAGGGCTGAGCACTATTCATTAATAATTTGGAATATGGTTTGAAAGTCTATCTAAAGCTAAAATATACATTTGGCCTAAATTTATCTATTGATCACTTATTCGAAAGCCTTGAAAAACGTGTGTATTAAATGTTCTTCGCTTTTTTTTAGATTTTTATTAACGAAAATAGTGATGTTCAAGTGCAATTGAGGGAGTTTGTGATATTAATTTCGACATATTCGCTCGTCACCGAATGAGAAGCAGGGCTGAACCTAGACTTTTGGCAAACATTTTCATGACCTCAATTTAAAAAGATTAATTTCTCAATTTTTTGAGATTTTCTGTATGATAGGCCTTGTTTGGGTGTAACGAGTAAGGCCGTTCCTTTCCATACCTCTTTCGTATAAGATGAATTATGAGCAAAACAATTTACCTAAAATTGACCCACCTTGCAGAAAACCGGAAAAGTGAAAAAGAGATTAAATATTGCTGTTGAAGTCTATGCTAAATTTCTACTTCAAATTTTTTCTCTATATAGTATTTGGGTCGGGGGGTCCGTCCGTCCGTCACACTTTTTATGAATTTATGGTGTTGAAGACTGATTTTTGGCTACTTTTTTGCAATTTCATGTTCGATATTTTTTGGAACCCTCAAGTTCAACATCTTAGCTTTCTTTTAAGCACAAACACGTATAATTGAAGTTGCTTCTAAAAAAATTTTCCTTGCCCTCCAAACTAGAGATGGTGGATTTAGCCTGGATTTGAGGTGGCATTTTGTGTTCAAGCCCACTTTTCTGCTATGTTTAGTTAACTCATGTTAGTTATTTCACCGGAACCCTGAAGTTTAACATCTTGGCTTTCGTTTAAGCTCAAACACGTATAATTGAAGTTGCTTCTAAAAAAATTTTTCCCTGCCCTCCAAATTGGTGATGGTCGATTTTGGCCTGGATTTAAGGTGGATTTTCGGGTTTAAACCCACTTTTTGGCCAGTTTTTGCCAATTAATGTCAGATATCTCTGCGGAACCTTTAAGTAAAACATCTTGGCATCCTTTTAAGCACAAACACGTATAATCGAAGTTGCTTCTAAAAAAATTTTTCCTTGCTTTCCAAATTGGAGATGGTGGATTTCAAGGGTAGGCGAGGATAAGCGAGGGTAGGCGAGGATAGGCGAGGATAGGCGAGGATGGGCAAGGGTAGGCGAGGATGGGCAAGGGTAGGCGAGGGTAGGCGAGGATAGGCGAGGATGGGCGAGGGTAGGCGAGGTAGGCGAGGGAGGGTAGGGAGGATGGGCAAGGGTAGGCGAGGATAGGCGAGGATAGGCGAGGATGGGCAAGGGTAGGCGAGGATGGGCAAGGGTAGGCGAGGATGGCAAGGGTAGGCGAGGATGGGCGAGGGTAGGCGAGGATAGGCGAGGGTAGGGGAGGATGGGCAAGGGTAGGCGAGGATAGGCGAGAATGGGCAAGAGCAGGTGAGAATGGGCGAGGATGGGCGAGGGTAGGCGAGGATGGGCGATGGTAGACGAGGATAGGCGAGGATGGCAAGGTAGGCGAGGATGGGCGAGGGTAGGCGAGGATAGGCGAGGTAGGGAGGATGGGCAAGGGTAGGCGAGGATAGGCGAGAATGGGCAAGAGCAGGTGAGAATGGGCGAGGATGGGCGAGGGTAGCGAGGTAGAGTAGCTTAGTCAACAGGTAGGGGGATGATCTACTCTAACCATTAACGCACTCGAAAGATAAATCTACCCGAACTACTAATGTACATGAACAACTAATGTTCCCGAACAACATAGGCGCCGATAGGCGCCTGCAGTCCCTAGTATAATTATAATTGTTACTTTGGAAGGTTGTCAACATTTTCAATACCAGTTTAAGAAGTTAAATGTGTGTCATTAAAATATTCAAAGTATAGCTTTGCTTTGTTTAACGTGAATATTTAAAAATTCTGATAACTATGCTGGCGGAGTAGTCATAAACAACCATGAGTATCTAATTTATTGTGCCCACGGAATTACACAGAGACCAAAACATTAATTAAAATTGCTTTTTCAATCATTGTAATTATCGTTTACCACCCCTTTCTCAAAGATTAAAAAAACTTACAATTTTTTTCGTCGAAATTATGGTACAGTCGAACCTTGCTAATCCGCGATTCAACTGGAACTGCAACTGTAACACATACTTGTAATACATTGGTTTTATCAAGAAATTTTTTGATATTTTTATTTTTTTAGCAAACACAATATTTTTAGATATTAAAAGACATAATCTGTAAGAATGAACCACCCTGTCGAAGGCTTGGCCATGCCGATTTTTTTTTCTACTTTTTTTATCTATCTTTTAGCAAATTTCATGGAGAGCCCCAAACCGTTGAGATGTTTTGTTTTGATAAGAAAATCGCTAAGAACCATGCATTTTAAAAAAGTCAATTTTTTGGCAGTCTATTTTTTGACTCATTAACTTTAAAAACTCTAGCTCACTATCCATAAAGCAGCCCTGATCACATAATAACTCAGTTTGCTCCCCAGGAAAAGCTTTTTTGAATGAGTGCAATCTTTCTCGGTTGACTATCAAAATATCGGACAACTGAGCAAAAGTTTGAAAAATTAACACTTCGCCAAATTTTCAATTTGGCCATTTTCGTTCGTTTTCGTTTTTCGAAATTTCCCTGGTAAAAAGCCAATTTAAAGCTCATATTCTTGTTCGGCACAATCAGTTGAACAAGACTAGTGTAAACATTCTCTAAAAAATAAGCTTCTGATGCGAAAATCAGCTTTTTAGTGAAAAAAGTTGTAAAAAGTTGATGTAATCATTTCTGCGAAACTTCAGGTTTGAGATCTTTTGACAGATTTTCTTGACGGATTCGTATTCAGCATGGTCGAATTACTCGTGAAAGAATTTTAAATTCCGCTCGAGACAACCAACATTTGAATGCAGTTTGCAAAATTCAATCATGACAGTTATATCCGTCAATATCAGTCACGGATATCTGCCAAGCTCAGCTAGCCTCGCATTCGAAATCTATTGGACTTTTAATAATAAAACGGATATCTGTGACGGATCACATATTAAACGACAAAATAGATGTTATGGATCATCAAAGGACCCCTGATTTATTTGTAATCCCGTAATATAAATTATCTTTTCAAGTTTCTGTGTGCAGGACGTGTAGAAATCACTGATTTCTTCTAGCCTAACCGTTGATTATTGTTTGCTGACAAGGAAGGGGCCTTGACTGTGACCTGAGGTTTTTTCGATGAATTTTTGTCATGCGCGTGTTCCTGTAGAGTGTGCCCGAATCTCATGTGAATTTGGCTTCCACCTCTGAAAGTAGTGCTGCGCATTTGTGTTTTTGCGATGTTGCGATGCGATGTTTTTGGGTCCGAGGACTTGCGATGCGATTTTGCGATGTTTCAAAACTTGCGGTGCGATGTTGCGATGCGATGTTTAAGGCAAAATTTCGTGCGATGTTGCGATGTTTGCGATGCGATATATCGCATCGCACGCAGCACTATCTGAAAGCTAACAAAAATTTTAGGAAACCCATGGGTCAGTTGAGAAAAACCATGAAATGGGTATCGGGGTGTTTTTAAAACTCTGAGTGACCCTTGTACCACGCTTTATTGACCTTTAGAGCTGGGGAGTCGGATTTGTCAGGAAGTTAGGCATGCTCTACAAGAATACTCAGACAAAATTTTGTCATCGAAGTTCTCCCAGGTCACAGTCAGGGTCCCTCCCTTGTGAGCTAAATTGTTTTTGTTGTTTAAAAATAGATACTTCTTGTTTGAATTTCGTCCTGTTTGGAGTAAACCCTCGATTTAACGGCCCCTTTCAACTTTTTTGTTCTAATCACCCTCGGCATAACGGCCCTCGATATAAATATAAAATCCAAAAGGATAAGATTAAAATAAGCACAAATCTTGCTAATAAGGATGTATGGGAGTCCTGTATAAACAGAATTCTGCAGTTCTAGATATTCTCTTGTTAATGTGTATGGTATAAAAGTTGCTTATAATATTTATTATTGATTTTTTTTCAAATTATTATAACATGGCCGATCTGATACATACGGTGATAAAATACGGTGATTTATTTTATATTTTCTACTAGACAAATAAGTGATTTATAGCTTAATCGATAGCTAATGTTTTTCTATTTCATATGAAAGAACTCTTTTTTCATTATTCAGAAAACAGTTGCGGTTAAAAAATTTTAAAATGCGCTTTTTCCGACAATATGACATCCATTCTCATCGCTTTAACCGGTAAATTTTTTTATTTATTTTGTAGCAATATAAAAATTATTAGCTCTATGTTGCAGCGCAGTTCAAGACCTACAAAACCTATTATACAGAATAGTGTGTGAAAAATCTGAGTGTTGAGAAATGCTGGCTTGTACAAAAAATGACTGAAATTCATATTTTTTTTTTTTTAAAGGACCATGGCGCTGTTAATGACAACGGCAATTTCAAGTTTTTGAATTCGCGGGGGACAGCAAATCTTTATTTGAATTATTTTTTATTTGCATTTAAATATAAATTTGATGTATTGGACGAGACAAATCACTGTTTTTTTTGAATCAAATTGCTTGTCAATTTGTAAATTATTACAATTAATCTAAAAAATGAAATAAATTAACTTTTTATGAAATAACATAGGCTATTGATTAAGTGGTAAATTACTTCTTTCTCTAGTCCGTATGCTCATTCAAAGCAAACGCAAAGCAAATGGTGCGAAAGAAAATGAAAACCCTGTACAATTCAAGCTGCACTTTTAACAGTCGATATTTGATGGTTACTAAAGTGTTGCACCATATTTTTCCTTCTTAGCAGAATCCAAGAGTAGATCAAGCTGCAACAGGTCGCTTCTACCACACAAGTCACTGTGACGTAAGTGCCGAAAATATAAGACGCTAAGTCATCCGTCACCTTAATTATTTTATTGGAGAAAACAATGAGAGATAAAAAAAATATACTAAATGTAGATCCAAGTAGAGTAACTAGGAATGATAATAAACAAAATTTCCAGAATTACTGTGACTTTCACCACATTATTGCCCTGCAAAAAAAATGTGAATTTTTTTTTATAAAGTATTTGTTTACAATATTAACACGTTTGAGCTTATGTAAAATGTAGAAAAAGTAGGCATTGCAGGCTAAATTTATGGCACTAAGGATATTTTTATAGTAGTTTGAATGTCTGATTTGTCACAACCATAAAACACAATAAAGATGATGTATTCGTGCAGTCTGTGGAGTCTGAAAAAGTTTTCTTCCAATAGCCTTTATGATTAAGCTAAATTTAACCTAGAAAGGGCAAGTTAAAGGACGATGGTTTTCGCGCGCAGCGGCGTGTCTTAAACTCGGGTTGGTGGCGGATAGTTTTCTCACATACTCCTACTGAGTTATTTCGAGCTACTCAAAAGAGTACATTGAGAGTCGAAAGAAAATCGTCTCCCGTCAATTCAAATTTTAGAAATGCCGCTGTGAGCAGGGCTGGGCACGGGCCGGCCTGGAGCCGGGCCGGGCCGCTTGTGCTCCGGGCCGGGCGGGCCTTAAACTTCAGGCCCGCGGCCCGGCCCGGTCGGCCCGGTAAATCTGATATAACCTAGAATTTCTCGAACTTCAAAATTATGATTTTAAATTTCATGAAAATATATATTTTTATTTCATAATAACAGTTTATTTCTTGGACCCAGGTTGTTAACCATATCGCCAGGCATTGACACTTTATTTCCGGACAAAAATCCAACAAAAAGGTATATCGAGCAATACAAAACAGCATTAGTCTGATAGTTGATAAAGAGATTTTAAACCTGAAAAAGTTCAAAACAAAAATTGACTTAAAATTGTTACGAGCTTGCATGCATTAAATTTATTTCCGGACAAAAAATTAAGAATAATTTACAAAACAAATCGATAAAGATCAGAATAGGTTGGTACTAAAAGCTATTTTTATTATAAAAAGCGCTAAAGCAAAATAAGAAGTGTGTATATGTAGTTAGACATACAAGCTGTTAAAGAGATAAAGAGCATTTCATGTGAATAAGAGGTCTAAACAGCTTTTTTCGGTTTATTTCAACGCCAAAATTCAGCACAAAAAAAATGAAATTCTGATATTTTGTTACTTGAAAAATGTTAGAATTGTGCTTTGGAAATTTTCGGGCTTTTCGGGCCGGGCTCGGGCCGGACCGGGGCCGACACCCTTCCGGGCCGGGCTTTTATAGTTAAGCAGCGGGCCGGGCCGACCAAACCCGGCCAGTGCACAGCCCTGGCTGTGAGTAAAACCAATGGTTTTTTGAAATGGCCGTTTCCACATTTTTGTCAAAATACAGTTAATTTCTCTATTAGTGTTGTAAATTTGCATTTGGAGCCGAAGCCAATGTTTGGCATTTACCGTCACTTTTACCGATAGAAAAAATTGAATAACTTTGTATTCACATAAGTTTTAACCAAGATTATTACTGTTAGTCTTTTCTCTTGGCTTAAAAAAACTACCTGAAACAAGTGCAGCGATTTCTTTGATAGAACAAACAGTTAAAATGAAAATTATCATCACTATACTAACAAAAAATAGCCTTGAGCGTGTTCTTTCTAAATTTGTCGCAGGAAATTCGATTGCCAGACATCTATCTATTGTCAAAAACAATACTGGTATAGGTTCCACATTTATGTAGGCTGAAGCTGCTAACGGAAACCATCTGCCTAAAACACAATTTGAAAGCACAGTCAACCGTCGATTTAATGTCACCTCCTCGAGTTCGTTCTCACTTAGGATTTGACTTTTCTTACCCTTATTTTGTAAACTTTTTGCCAGTTGTCTTCGGGTAGTCTAAAATATCGTTGCAATATTTCTGGCTAGACTGACCAAAGACAACTGTCAAAAAATTTATAAAATAAGGGAAAAATTGTCGGGCCCTAAATGGGAATAAACTGGCGTTAAATCAAGGGTTGACTGTAATTCAGAAAAATTTGAGTCATAAAATCCTACTTGATTTACTCAACAAGAAGGCATCTAGTGAGCCCAAGAAAACGAATAAAGAAAAAATCAAGTTTGTATACAAATAAACACCACCATAGCTTTAGAGAAACTCTGTATTTTTAGTCTATTTTTGAAAAAAAATGTTGCAAAGTAGAAAATAAGACAGCAAAAACAACTGTAATAGAGGTGGCTACCACACAAATGTATTTGTAGACAATGTTGAGTGTAGCGACATATGGAAGTGGAGTGTTCATACTACTAACAAATGAGAATTTTTTTATACAGAAAATTCAAAGAGCTAGCTTTTTAAAAAATATGTAAAGTTAAAGTGTTTGCTTTAAAGCTTAAGCTTCAATTTTTAAAAAATGTAAATAATTGTCAGTTTAGCTCGGTTTGACGTGCTTTCAAAATGATCGAAATTGTTCAAAGTATATTATTAAAATATAACAAGAAGTAAATTTTTGCTTACTTTATCAAAAAATAGGTACTCATTGGGTTTAGAATCTCTTCCCTCCATCTCCCTATTTTCAAACAAAAACCTAAAGTCACCCACCCTTCTTCTGATTACAAAAGATGATAAAAATAGTTTTAAAAACTTTTAGAATCAAACTTAAATACAAAAAAATTGAATCATAAAATCTTACTAGATCTACTAAATGATTTTAACCGTAAGCTAAGGCCAGAGCGAGCCCGAAATTTCAACCGAGGGCTGAAAAAAAGAAAAACAGATGATGTTTCAAGCATGTTTCAGGAGCTAAACCATTAAAAAAAGGGATTTCGGGTGTTTCTGGTTGAGGACAATATACCACAATTTAGCCCTCAACTCAACCAATACTCAACCACCCGTCCATAGAGCATCCACTGACCAAAGCCCAAACCACAGTGAAGACCAAGCAAAAATCGTGGCGGCGAATATAGTTTTAGAGTTTGAGATAAGGCACGAGACCTATTTCAGTACTGTCTGAAGGGACCGGCTGAAATCGGACCGTTGTAGAGAGAGTCGTTAAAGAGAGAATTTCGATCCTAATAGTTGTCAGCGTGTCATTATATAGAGCGAAAACTTTGGTATTTGTTCACTTCAAGGAGCCCTTCGTGTGCAGCATTTGTTTTGTCTAGATGAAAACTTAGGCGCAGGGTAGGGTTATGTTAGGATGGACTTAAAGGTGTGTGTCAAAATTTGTGTCTGTTTGGTCCTTAGTAGGTATGCAAATAGTGCGTAGCTGTGATAACTTAAAGGACCATAGCCGTCGCCGACAGCGAGAATTTCAAATGTCTGAATTTGCGCGGACAGTTCTCTTTCGTCTCGCACTGTACTCTTTTGACATGCTTCGAATGACTCAAAAGAGTACGATGGAACACGAAAGAGAACTCTCCCGCGCTAATTCAAACATTTGAAATTCTCGTTGTCATCGACGGCTATGGTCTTTTAAGGCTTTTTGCCACTTCTAAAGTGAAAAGTACTAATACAGTTGAACCTCGCTATAGTGGCACCCCCAAAAGTTCGTTCCCGCCCAGGGTCCGACACTTTTTTAACCCAATTTTCAAATATTTTATCGATACTGTTATGACAGTCTGGTCGCAAATATCGTGAGGATTCCGATTTTGCCGATCGTTTTTTGAAAAGTAAACGAATTTTGGGTTAAAAAAGTGAAACCTCGATATAGTGCTATATCGAGGTTTTTTTTTACCCACTATATCGAGGTTTTTTACTTTTTTAACCCCAAATTTGTTTTCTTTTCAAAAAACGATCGGCGAAATCGGAATCCTTACGATATTTGCAACCAGAATGTCATAACAGAATCGATAAAATATTTCGAAAATTGGGGTTAAAAAAATTGTCGGACCCTAGGCGGAAACGAACTTTTGGTGTGCCACTATAGCGAGGTTCAACTGTATCGAGAAAAAAAAAAAAAAACAGTATGTTAACAAAAAATTTAAGAAGTTGTAACTGGTAACAAATAAGTTCTGCACGGAATTTTGTGCTTATATTTAGTAATGAAATTTTTTTCGAAAAATATTTCAAACATATGGTTTGCAGCTATTTCTATCCTCTTTCAAATGGTGTATAAAGTTTCATTGGAATATTTTCTTTTCAACAATAGAACAATAATTTCAACAATAACATATTTCAACATTTTTAAGAAACTAATTTTTCCAAAAGCCATATCTCAACACCAAAATTTTGAAAAGTTATTATGTAAAGTGCGTTTTGTAGCTCTTAAACTGCGCTACAATAAAATGCTATGATTTTGCTGAAGTTTTCAACTACCAATTTTAATTTTGATCAGTTAAAGTGATAAAAATGCCTATCAACATCCTAAAATGACCTCACATGTGTTTGTAGCCAATAATGGCTTTTCCAAAAGATACCAATGAAATTTTATACACCATTCGAAAAAAGATGGAAAGAGCTACGAAAGCATATGTTTGGAGTATTTTTTCGAAAAAGATTTCATTACTTAAAATTAGCACAAAATTCCGTGCAGAACTTATTTGTCACCAGTTAGAGCAAAAGTTTTTTTTCCCTATGACTGGAGCTCAGATCTCAAATCTTAGACTCATATTCAAAGCAAAAATATATTTCGACATGAAATATAAAAAAATTTCTAAAATCCGAAAAATTGCCACGATAAAAAGGAATAAGAACAGATCAGAGCATTGTCTTATGGCAACATCAATTTTACATGAAAAAGTACTATAAAGTCGTTATATGGAGCAACCTTTCATCAAGTTGGGGTCATCATTATAAGGAAGAACATCTTTTCAAAATAGCATATTTTGAACCTGAAACCTTTTGAACTTCGAACCTTTTTGCATTTTTCGCAATTTTCAGTACTGTATTTGTTCTCATCGTGGTCGAATGGCATATAAAGTTTTTATAAAAAGTTAATAACTCAGTGTCAACTCTCAAATTACTTTCGAGACAACAAAAATTTGAAAGACTTCTAAAGATTTAATACGTCAAGGATCTGAGTGTTCATTGTCTCGAGCGTAATTTGAAATTTACTTATGCTTAGGCTTAGGCTTATGCTTTATATCCCACCTCTTATTTTTTAAAAAATGACCGCAAAAAGTTTTAAACCAGTGTTCTCGGCTAAACATAATAAAAGAAACATATGTTTATGAATTTATAAATTTCAAGATTAAAAAAAGGACTTTAACTACTTAAAGATAGATGGTCATTTTAGAGTATTTTTAGGTTATTTTTGGTTTTTTTATTATATTTAGGGTTAGGCAAGGGTAGTTCAGCGTATGTAAAAACGGACTCAAACATGTTACCTGAAATACAAAAAAAGATAAGAAAAGAATTTAAGTCAATCCTAACATACGCTGGCCTACCTTTGATAAGCCTAAATATAATATAAAAAAAACCTGCAAAATAGCCGTTGTCAAAAAAACCAACTACCGTATTGTCTCTAATAGAACCACATGTGGTTCTATTTTTCAACCCCCCTTGGGGGGTGTGGTTCTACTAGAGAGTGTGGTTCTAATAGAGAGTGTGGTTCTATTTTTCAACCTTCTGAAGATATTCAAGCATTGCAGCCAACGCGCATAAATTCGTTATTTCGGACTTGTTCTGGTATAGGGAGGACGCTCATTTATACTATAATTTTTATTATTTTTGTTGCTTATGGCAGTCATGGTCATATCGATAACTTATATGAATAGTTTAATAAGTAATTTTGTTGATCAAGGTGGTTACTGTCACCCTGGTCACCATAATCAACTTGATCGACCTAAAAAATAAAAAAATATATACAGTCAACCCTCTATTTAACGGCACCTCTAGGGACCGGACACGGGATGCCGTTAAATCGAGGGTTCACTCTGTCTAAATCTTAGTCAATGACGACCAAATTGGTCTATTTTGGGTGCTGTTAAATCGAGGTACCGTTAAATCGAGGGGCCGTTAAATCGAGGGTTGACTGTATAGTAAAAATGGGCGTCCCCCTAACCAGAACAGGTCCCAAAACTCATCAACACTCTAGAGATATATCTTTATTATTAAACAAATTTTCTTTCGCTTACTCAAGATCCATTTATTGTATCTGCTCAACCAACTTCTTCTCATCACGCGCGTGCTTTACCTTGCCTCGACCACTCGGAACCGGTCTAACTTTTTTGAAGCAGTGGATGGCGTTGTCCTCACATCCATCGGTGACACTGGGAACTCCACACGATTCGAATGTCTTCATTATGAGCTCCTTCGGGAAATTCTCCCAGGCTTCCACAATCCATTGGAGTTTGAAGGCCTTTGGCGCAGCTTGAGAGTGTTGAGGGGTGTGGTTCTAATAGAGAGTGTGTTCTATTTCACAACCCTCCTTGGGGGTGTGTTTCAAATAGAGAGTGTGGTTCTATTAGAGAGAATACGGTATCTTTAAGTGTTTTGAATTCAATTTTTTTTAGAAAAAAGTAAATTTTTATAAATATTTTTTAATATAACATTTATGATACACACAAAAATTTAGACTGCACTTTTTACAGTCGATATTTGATGATTACTAAAATGTTGTAATGTTTTCCTTCTAAGCAAAATCCAAGAGTAGATCAAGCTGCAACAGGTCGCTTCGATCACGCAGGTCAATATTACATAACTGCCAATAATATTGGACGGTAAATCATCAGCAATCTTAATAATTTTTTAAAAAGGGCGACAAAATGAATTTGAAAATTTACTGAATTATAAATCACAGTAGAGTAACTAGGAATAATAATAAACAAAATTTCCAAACATACTGTTATTTTCACGACATTATTTTTCTAGAAAAAATTGTAATTTTTGTTTATATTAAATTTTTTACAATGTCTATTCGTTTCAGCTGATTTAGAATGTAGAAAAAGTAGGCACTTCCGACTAAATTAATACCACTAAAGAATATTTTTATCGCGTATTGAAGGTCTGATTTAGCAGTGCAAATAATCAAAATAACAATAATTAAGACTATACTAACAAAGAATAGCTTCAAACGAGTTTTTCTAAATTAGTTGCAGGACATTTGATTGCCAAACATCTGTCTATTGTCAAAAACAGCACTGGAATAGTTTCTATATTAATGTAGGCCGCACCTGCCGATGAAAACCATTTGTCTAAACAACAACTATTTTAAAAACTATGGGTATTGGAAAGAACTGGCGTTTTTTCGTTTGAATTTTTCGTGGACACTTTTTTATTCCGAAATAATGTAGAAATAATTTTTTTATCATTTCTTTTCACATTTGAAATTGAAATTTTGTTCATTATTCGAAAAAAAAGTTATGGCCAAAAAAAGGTCGGCTAACTTAGTCTTGAAGATTTGCGTGGAATTGACTAGAATGCAATAACAAGAAAGACACTTGTTGCAAGAAAAAAGAATATTGTACAATTTTTTGCAAGATTCTTGCATGAATGCAAAAAAAAATCTTCTATCCCACGACGTGTTCCCAAAAGACTTTATACATCCAAGCCAAGAAAATCAACACCGGGTAAAAAAGTCAATATGCCCCACTTGACACGTAATCTCTCGTAGTTCGAGTCCCCAACAAGGATCTAAAAGACTGTAGAAGCCGTTTCTTGCAAAAAAAAATTGACTGAAAATTAGTTACCGTATTTGGTCTAATAAGATGGCATGCCGCCTATTTGTTCAAAGTCTTAAAAATTTGAAAATCGTCAATCGAAAATGGCCTTAGAACAAAATCATATTCAAACATATTCATACTCAAAATGCCAAATGACTGAACGCTAATGTTGATTTGGCCTTTCGACGTGTTTGAAACCCCTTGTAGCGACGAATTACTTTGTAAAAACACTTACTTGATTTACTCAGCAAGAAGGCATCTAGCGAGCCTAATAAACGAGTAGAGAAAAAAGTGAATTCGTATACAGGTATACAACCATGGCTTTGGAAAAACTTTTTATTCTTAATTTAATTTTGAAAAAAATACTGCAGAGCAGCAAATAAGACATCAAAACGATTGTAATAGAGGTGGCTACCACACAAATGTATTTGTAGACAATGTTGAGTGTATCAACATATGGACGTACAGTATTCATCAGTACAAACTAATAAGGTATAAAAATATTTTAAAATTGGAAAGTGGAAAGAGATTTATTAAAAGCTAGTTTTATGCTTTTAATAATAAAATGTTAGTAATTGTCCCTGTGGTTTGACGTGCTTGAAAAGTCAAGATATATTATTGCAGGTGTATTATTAAAAGGTTGACAATTAAATTTTTTGCTTACCCTCCACACTAACTTTTATTTAAGAAAGGAAGAGCATTTAAAATGTCCACGTTTGGCTTTTTTCTGTCCGCTTTTTTGAATTTTAAAGAAATGATTTTAAATGTCCGCTTTCAGCTTTTTCTGTCCGCTTTTGTTTTTTGCTGTCCGCTTTTGTTTAAAAGTGTCCGCTTTTAGCTGAAGCTGAAAGAGCCAAAAGCGGACACTTTTTAGCCAAGCGGACAATTTTAAGCAAAAACTGACACTTTTAAACAAAAGCGGACAGCAAAAAAAAACAAAAGCGGACAGAAAAAAGCTAAAAGCGGACATTTAAAATCATTTCTCATTAAAATTCAAAAAAAGCGGACAGAAAAAAGCCAAACGCAGACAACGAAAAGCCAAAGGCGGACGAAAAAAAGATTTATCCTTTAAGAAAAAGGGATAAAAATCTTCAAAAAAGGGGAAGCAAAAAAAGAAAATAAAGAATTTATCAAAGTCATTGTACAATATTGTGTAAATAAATTAAAATTGACTGAACTCTTTCAAATTTTCAAGTTTTTTTTTCTCCCAACTGCTCTAAATCTCGTTTTCGTGTGCTCTACGATCATAAATGTGTAAAAAAGATGTGAAAATAGAACAAAACTTCAAAAAAATTTTGACTAAAATTTGACTTTTTGCATTGTAATAATGCAAAATATCCTAAAAGGATATCTACATACTCCGAAAAGTTCAAATTTAAACAATTTTTTTGTAAAGTGTGGAACTCTTAACTTATAGGCTTTTGCACATCTAGAAAAAAGCGTGCCTTGTTTAGTATTAGGCAGACTACTGTACTACTTATTAGGACCTGTGGGTCTTTAAATCAACCTTAAAGTAATGTTGTTTTTTCAAAGACCATATCCAAGCTGAAGTAGTCTTTAAAAGACTCGAATATGAGTCTTTAATGCAAGGTTAGAAATGAAAAATGTCGAAAAAGGACATTTGGGTAAGGAAGGTCATCTTGACCATGTTTGAAGAAAAAGGGTCATTTTATCCAGTGCTTATTGCTAATTTAAAGCCAAAAACAAGACTTTGAGTAAAAACTTCGAAAATAGAAAAAATTTGGTCCCGAAAAAAGAAAAATTTTTTTAAATAGGACGATTGCGAACCCTATTATAAAGGGGCATACATACGCTAGCACAGGTGGTGCCTGGCAATTCAATTTTTCTGGACCATTGAACTTCTATACGGATTTTTCAACTTGGTTTCTAACAAAACAAGGTTTAGAATTTGGTACTTATTGGTTGGGGACCGGATTTTTCACTGATTTGAGAATAGTATTTTAAACGTCTTGTTACAATCTTACAATCAAAAGGTTATTTTCTGACACTTTTCTAGGTAAAAATGGGCTTTTTGAAAAAAAAACTCTTGACCAAATGTAACTTTTTGCCGTGGGAGACCAAGATAAATCACCTTAAATGAGTGTGCGCATCTCTAACTCTCAAGCCACCTGCGCCCCCTTCGTGGGCGCAGGGGCTTGGGGTTGAGATTCGCCCACCCACATACCTTAGACACAAACCACTTAAAAGTAACTCTGGATGCATGAAAAATGTATGCATACCAGAGTTTATTAATGCGGTATGCCTTAATTCCATTTTTTGGAGCATTTAGGTACCCTTTCAGATTGCTTTACCGTTAGGGCCCAAGGCGAAAAGTAAAAAATTTGGTCAGTTTTTATCTTCAAAAAAAAACCCTTTTTTAACTAGAAAAGTATCACAAAACGACTTTTCCATCGTTTTCAGCATATAGAAATCACTCAGAAGACGTTTACACACTATTCTTAAATCAGTGAAAAATCCGGCCGCCAACCCAATAAGTGCTTAGAATTTAACTTTAGGCTAAGTTTTGTTAACACCCAATCAAAAAATTCGTACATAAATTCAATGATAAGGAAAAAATTTTGAATTGGCAGGCATACTTGTAATAGCGTGGGCAAGCCCTTTTAAAAGACTACTTGAGTGAGAATAGTCGTTAGAAAGCCAGGCGGGCAGCTCAACAGGTATCGATTAAAGCGTGTAGATAAACACTTTTTGAGACTTTTGAGTTGGTACTAATAATTGGTATAACAAAAATTTATAATTTCGTGGAACCTTGTATTGTTTTCACTCTCTTGATAATAATATTATTCATTTATTTACAAAAAAACACAATATAAATAATAAATTGTAGCAAAAAAAACAATAAATGAATAGACTTCTGAATGGGGTTAAAGCACGGAATGAATATTTTTGGTTGTATTTAGTAACAAAGGCAACAATATTAACAAATAGTTGAGCAAATATATAATAATCAACAAAATACAACAATAAATTATTAAATCCGATGCTTTGTTCACCTCCTTCCTTTAGTTGCTGACATACCACCGTGATTACTGACCAACTCGCCGTCTTCCGGGCACTTTTGTTTGCGGTTGTATTTGTCCAGTTCACGAGCTCGCTCAATGAACCGAAAAAGCAGTGAAGATATGACTACAACAATCACTGAGCGGATGACCAAGAAGAAGATGTTCTGGCGTATTGCTGAAAATATATCAGTTAGAAACAGAGTGTAATAAGTGCCTGACTGAAATTATATCTCTAGAAAATTTGAAAAAGTTTTAAGTGGCAAGAATAAAAAATGGTATAAAAGGTTTTATCTTTTGATTTAGACTTTTTGCTCGAAAAATGATAATTCATTCGCTGCTTAGACAGCACCCCAAGTGCACCCCCTCCCCAAAAAGTATCAGCTCTTTAAGCGTAAAAATGGTTAGAGAACGGGTATTCTTTGGGGGTCAACGCCTAGAGAACTTATACTCTTTTGCGAATGGGGTGCACTTGGTGTTTTACGGCTGCCTAACAGGGTGCACGGGGTGTCAAACACGTCGAAAGGCAAAATCGGCACTTTTTTCGAGACGAAAAATCCAAAAATGATTAAATTTTGCTTTTTTTCCCCATATTTTGTCAACTTTGTATTCTTGCTTGTAACCTATGCTTATGTTTGTCATATATAAGAAATTTTCAAGTTATTTGATTGGCCAGATCTTGCTCTATCGATTGAAAATAACTTTACCGAATTGCATTAGAAATTCAAAAAGTTTGAACAAAAATAAGTTTAAATTAACGTCTGTCAGAGTCAAACCCCTAACTCTAAATGGCTTTTTCTCCAAAATATCGTTTCCAAAAAATATTCTGGCTGGCCATAATGTAGCATTTTATCTTAGCTTTCTCATGGTGTGTTTGGTTTTTCAATTTGCCGTCGATTTTAAAATTAACCTAGTGATTTTATGAAAAGGACATGTTTTAGTAAGCTACTGCATCTCAGATCTCCGCTTGTATAGCGTAATTTGGAAAAATAAATTACAAAATCAGAATCCTTGCAACTTTTCAGATCAGATTTAAAAAAATTGACGAAATACCAAAGAAAAATTTTAAATAAAAAAAAAGTGTCGAACCCTAGGCGGGAACGAACTTTTTAAGGTGTCGTTTTAAAAAAACAGCAATTAAATAGGTTCACATTCAAAATGGTTAATGACAGAACGCCAACGTCGATTTGCCTTTCGACGTGTTTGACACCGCGTGGGTGTTTATACAACTTTTATGCCGTTTTTTGGCATGGCGAGATCTGCGGACAAACATTTGCGGATACCACTTTTGCAGAGTGATTTTTGCGGATACAACTTCTGCGGACCTATATTTGCGGCATGAATTTTGCGGAACGACATTCGCAGACCGACATTTACAGAGCGACTTAAGCGGAGAGATATTAGCGGAATGACTTTTGAGCCGCAACATTTGCGGATGCGACATTTGCGGAAACGACATTTGTGGAAATAACTTTTGCTAAGCGACATATGCGGAATCACATGAAAAACCGTATACTATATAGAAAGCCTTCAAAAAATACCATTTTCAGTAGTGCTTTGCAAGTATAACAACGAAAGAGAATAAATTTATTCAGTGAACAATAAGTATGTCGATAATATTTTGGTCTTATGTCGTTTCCGCAAATGTCCTGCCGCAAATGTCGGTCTGTAAATATATTTCCTCTAGCGTCGCTCCTCTAATGTCGTTCCACATAAGTCGTTCTGCAAATGCGCTGCCGCTAATGACGGTCTGCAATAGTCGTATCCGCTAATGTTATGTCTGAAAATACCCTTCTGCAAATGTGCATACGCAAATGTAGGTCCGCAATAGTCTTCATGCAAATGTTACGTCCGCAAATGGCCTGCCGCAAATGTTTATCCGCAGATCTCGCCATGTGGTTTTTTTTAAAAAGTTTTCAGGTCCTGGGGGGGACTCGAACCCCCATCTTCGGCTGGCACCCAAGAATAGAGTCTCCCATTAGCATACGCCCCAACAGTTCGTTTTCTCATTTTTAAAGTTAATTTTTTTTTACTCTTCAATAAACTCACTCATAACAGTAATGTCAGTAACTTCGCCTTCCCGAGTTCCACTGGGAATGAAGAATTTGTAGGCAGGGTTGCTTTCCACCTCTGCTTAAAGTTTTCCTGGGACTCCAATAAGGCGGGGAGCCCAATGAAACCAATATTTAGCACTGTCCTCAGAATAATTCCAACACCCTGAAATTTGCTGATTAATATATTCTTCAACTATTTTAAAGTAAAACTTACAACGATTAACATACTGAAGACATACCACGTGGATATCTGCTCCTCCACCCTGATGATAATAAAATAGGCAACTACTTCGAAGCACTGCAAGAAGGGAAGCTCTGTATAGTAGATATGTCCACTAGGCCATCCATTGTGGATATTACAATACCAACAACTGCTACAAGCTCTAAGTAGTTCTAAAATGAAATAAAAAAATTTAATAGGTGATATTTGAAAAAAATTGGTCTATGACTTGTTAGCAATTATTTTTTCTAAAATTTTCGATCATTTTTTCGAACAAAAGTGTTTTTTCATGTAATTTTTTTCGATTTCATTAATAGCTCAAATTTTCACAGGAATCCAAATCACAAAGCGGTATTCAAAAAGATCGATTGTCGAAATATGACTTAAAATAAGTGGTCATTTGGCATCTTTACACTGAAATTTTAGTTTATATTTAGACAAACAATATTTTTTCAACATTTTTCTTGTCCTTTGGCTCCTTGAGAAGGTTCCTTGAGAAGAAGAAGAAAAATAAATTAACGAAAAATATACTTGAAGCAAAAAAATCAAAAATTTTCAAAAAACCGACTTGCCTTTTTTTAATTTTTTGCTAAAATATCTAGAAAGTTTAAGAAAATAACTTAGAGTTATTACTTTTTTCAAATTTTCTTCAAAATTTAAGACCGTATTAAGGGCCAAAAATTGTTAAATTTTAGTTGAGGCCAAACAAAATTTACTTACCATAACTGCCAAGCCCCAAATCTCTTGCTTTCCCTCGATAAGCTTTCCGTTAAGATCCACTATGGGAAACATTTTGTTGTTTTATATCTGAAAAATTAGAAAATTATTCAATAAAATATTAGCAACTATCAAATAGCACGCAAATCACAACAAGTAAAAGTTGGATATATGTCTGATTGCAGATCAAAGAGGGGATATTATTGCAATGCGACAGAATAAGGTTGGATTTTTAGATAGAATCTTGGCGGTCTTATATATCTCAACACTCTAAAAGCTTATCCAAAACAGTTGAATCAATCATCTTTGGGTAAATACTACAAGCATTTTCACAGAGATTAGAGATATGCGCAACTCTCTGTCTGGTTAAACATAACAACAGGAAAAAAGAACACAGGTAAAGGATGATGATTAATTGCTCGAAATCATTGCCGGAATGCACCATTATAAAGTTTAAAGTTAAAGTTCAAAGTTAAAGTTATTGTTCATATTGGTGCATAATGTTAAAGTTAATGTTAAAGATAATGTTAAAGTTAAAGTTATTGGTATGCACCAATTATAGAGTTAAAGTTTAAAGTTAGAGTTAATGTTTTTTGATATGCACCAATATAAAGTTAAAGTTTTCAAATGCACCATTTATAAAGTTAAAGTTTGAAGTTAAGTTATTGTTAATTGGTATGCACCATGATAAAGTTAAAAAAAAGGTGCATTAGGGCATTAACTTTAAACTTTAACTTTTAACATTGAACATTAACTTTAACTATATAATGGTGCATTTAACCCCAAGTGTCAGTGGAAAAAATCGAACTTTAAACTTTAACTTTAAACTACCTTTTGAGGTAGTTTAAAGTTAAAGTTAAATTTTTAAGTACTTGTACCATACTTTCAGAAGGGCATTTCTATACCTAGAATCATGCAAAAAACACGGTTTTTGGTCAGAATCAACACTTGACAACAAAAAACTCACGAATTCGGGCCCTGAACACCACTAACTCGCCTAAACCATTACTCATCATCAAAACACCCTGAAATCGTCTCAAACCAATCTAACCACCCCAAACTATCCCGAATCACATCAAACTACCCCAAACCACCCCAAACCATCCCAAACCATCTCGAATCATCCCAAACCGTCCCAAACCACCCTGAACCACCCAAAACAACCCCAAACCACCCCAAGCACCCCAAGCCACCCCAAACCATCCTAAACCATCTCGAATCACCCCGAATTGTCTCAAACTACCGCGAATCACCCAAGACTACCCCAAACTATCTCGAATCACCCCAAATCATCCCAAACCATCTCGAATCACCCCAAACCATCTCGGATCATTCCAAATCATTCTAAACCATCTCGAATAACCCCAACCATCTCGAATCATCCCAAATCATCCCAAACCATCTCAAATCACCCCAAACCACCCCAAACCATCCCAAACCACCCCGAACCATTTCAAACCATCTCGAATCAATCCAAACACTTCGAAGACCTAAAACCACCCCAATATTTCAAGCTACGCTCTGAACTACCTGTAAAGCATCCTCAATGCTGCTTGCCGAATTTTCGAATCACTTTTGTTATCAAAAAGCTGACTTATATTTTTCCCTGTACTTTGAATTTTAGCTTATAAATAATTCTGAAAGCTCCTTCACATCTTTTTTTGATGTTTTTTTATAATCAATGATCGTGCATTGTGAAATAAAGTGAAGAGATAGAAGATCTTTTGCCATTTTGTTTTTTTTATGTAGCTAATGGTGTCAGCATCATTTTAAAAACTCTTATTTAATATTTGAAAGTATTTAATTTCATTAAATTATCACTGCTTTAGAAATTCATGGATAGCGAAACTTCTACAAGATTTTCTCAAGAAAAAGCAGCTCGACTGGCTGAATTGGTGAAAGACAACAAAGGAAATTTGTTCCCAGGCAAGAAAGCATTTAAAAATGCTGCTCAAACTGTCGAGCGCAAGTATCAGAAGTATGAGAAGTATCAGAAGCTAAAGAAACGAAATTCGATATAATATTATCAGCTTATTAGCAATTATTATTAGCAATATTAGCTTCTTAGTTCTAAAATACTTCCAAAATGTTAGTTTCATCTTTTTAAATGGTGCATGTCGAAAAAACTCTAACATTAAACACTAACTATAACTATAACTTCAACCTTAAAATGGTGCATTTGCACAAACATTAACATTAACTTTGAACAATATCTTTAACATTATCTTTAACTTTAACCTTGTGATGGTGCATGGCTATTAACATTGAACTTTAAATTTAACACTAACTTTAACTTTAACTCTTTCGTATGCACCATTAAAATGGTGCATTTAACTTTAAACAATAACTCTAACTTTAACTATAACTTTAAACTTTATAATGGTGCATTCCGGCACATGTTTGGACAAGATGGTCGAGTGGATTTTAGGAAATTTTTTGAATAAGTAAATGATGCAATGCCTATGAACTAAAGAGTGTAAGGTTTTGTCATTTTTTGGAAAAATGCAGAAAGACTCAGCAATCTTGTCATTAAAAAATTCGAATTCGCAAACTTGTTAACAATTATTCAATGTAAAACGTTGATTCCATTTTTATGAGCAAAGTTAGCACACATTTCTTAATTTGGTCCATTTGTCTGGTTCTACCTTAAGCACAAACTAATGTCGGCCAACGTCGGATAGATCGGACTTAAATATGTTTGTCACATTTTTCATCAGTTCAGAAAATATGCTCAAGCTAGTTCTCACATATGCTGGTCTATCCAAGCCTAAGCCGAAAAATTCAACCAGGTCCCCTCGAGAGTCGTTATTAATAGATTTGACTGTGTCAGTTTTTATAAAAAAAACAATTAAAATCTGAGAGAGCCAGTGAAATTTGATTAAGAATTTGTTTGCACCGTATTTCCTCTAATATAACCACCGGTGGGTTTATTTTTCAAACCCCTTCTGAGGGTGGGTTTATTAGAGTCATTTTGAGATTTTTGTGGCTTCAACCAAAATCCAAAAAGCGGAATCGGTAGAGCTCGTGGGAACTAAGAAAACGCAAAAAACAGCTTTGCAGAATATTTGCTCTGTTCCGAGATACAGACACTGGAAGTTGAGGGGTGGGTTTATTAGAGCGGGTGGTTATATTAGAGGAAATACGGTAAGCCAAAAAATTTTTGGCCAAGGCAAATGTTGGAAATAAAAAGCATTTGAAGTAACTGAAAAGTAAGAGGGTAAAAAAGTGGAGTTGAAGAGTAAGGAAAATGACTGAAAAGTTTGTACAGAAATACAGATTCTAGAACAAAACCGAACTATTTCAATCAAAACTATTAAAAAAGTATTTACGAAATCAGAGTAGCAAGATGCTAGAAAGGTCAACTAGGAGACAATGAGTGTCTGTCACTAAGGGAATGCGCAGCCCTCCTTTTATACTTATTACATCACTTTATTTCGAAATACCTCGCAGTCCTCTTTCAAAACAGCTGATTTCAAGGGATTTCCTTTTCTCTTTCGTTCTTCCTGCACGCTAGAATTTTGGCAGCCATCCAAATAAAGAAAAAACTTGTTTTTAATTTGGTGCAAGGAGGTTCTTTGAACTTTTTTGTGGGTGCAAAAAAGATAAATATTATGGTACGGCAAATTCGCAGGATATCAAACAACTATATTTTTTCCTGATTGAATTTTAAAAAACGGTTTTTTGCATAAAACTCTTCTTGAGTCCGAATTCTTTTTTGGAACATATTGTCAAAAAAAAAATTTGGGTCAACTCTTTGGTTTAAGTTTTGCCCACCTAGAGGCTATTTTTAGATTAAAACTCAACCCTGGAAAACCCAAGAAAAAACTTTCTTCGGTCATTGAATACCAAATTCATTCGGGTTCAATTAGAAGTTGAATGTTAAAAACTGTTTTTTTAAATAGCGCAAGAAAATTTTCTTGAAGCGTTTCTCTTTTTTGCCGCATCATTTTTTATGGTAGTGACCACGGCTAGGGGAAACTCGCCAAAAACGACATTTGCCAAACGTATATTTGCAGAAACTTTCGGCGAAGTTCGGTTGAATTCGCCCGAATTTCGCCGAAAGTTTGGCAATATATACGTTTGGCATATGTCGTTTTTGGAGAGTTTCCACTGGCCGTGACCACGCGATGTTGAAAAACCTATACATTATTTGATAGAGATTTTTTTCCCAATGGCTCTACTTTTAAGGTGAAAAAATCTTCTTTTCATCATTATCTACCGAATGAATTTGGTTTTGCTAAAATTTGAATGACTGTTTCTAGAAATTGAACAAGAAAGAAAGTATCCCTATCGATCAATTAGGCAAATTTTTTGGAGCATCCTGTACTCAGATTTATATAATACATTGCGCCTTAGTTTTTAAGCTATTTCTGCAAGCAAATTTCATTAGAAACTTAAACTTTCACAAAGAATTTTAAAAAGTTTTTAAATTATCTAATCCGCCTGTATATTTAAGTTGAGAGTAGGTTTGGAACACATCCCTCCTTTCCCCCACTCAAGCTCAGAAATAACACGCAGTCAAATTGGTATACGCCGACCGATTTTGCTTAGTCCCCTGAGCTGATTTTTTTCAATTTTTACTGCCTATATAAAAGTTAAAAAATGAAAAAAGCAGCTTGAGGACCAAGGAGGGTGCATAAGAAACTTCACTGGAGAAGTGTTCCAAAATTAGTTGTCGGATCGGCTGACTAGATTTGGACCTTCTGACAATTTTCCGTGTGTTTGAAGATCTAGGCTGCCCCAAAATTTGGCGGTAAAGATTATGAAAAGAGGAAGTCTTAGAGGCTTACAAGTTCAAGCACTGAAATGTCCAGACGTCTAAGTCGAACTCAGACCGAAAACCGATAAAAATGATATAAAGTTATTTTTCCACCTGAAACTTAATAAGTATTTTTTGCCAAATCTTCACGCTGACCAAATAAACGCCTATTAATTAATAAGCCATAAAAAGGTAGGGCAAACAAAAAAGGACAAAAAATAAGTAAGTAGGGAGACAAGGAACGGAAGAATTAGCCAAAAGCACTATTAACCTTCTGCACACAAAACCCATTGTCCATCCTGCATTGCCTTGCTTGCATAATTGCGAAATCCGCCCATCGCATTGCAAAAATCAATTCAAAGGCGTGTTTCCATCAATCAAAAGCACTGAAAAACAAAAGAATCCTACTGAGAGATCCCCCGCTTTTTAGCGCACAAAAGAGTAGCCAAGGCATATGGTCACCGTAAATCACTTACTATTTTGGCCAGCAGCTATTTTGCACACCTTTTATGTTTCCCCTTTCTTTTTCAAAGACAATAAAAACGCCTTCTTTATCAAAAATTAAAAGCTTTGACACTTTAATTGCTATGAATTGCTTATAGACAATTATCGATTTGTAAATTTTTGTAGATTAATAAAGTCCAACTTTGTGTATAAATTTTTAATAGCTTTGAATTTCAAATTAAATCCACAAAGCTGTTTTGCTGTTTTTGCTTCACTTAAGGTTAGATAGAAAGTGAAGTAATTGGGGTACACCCATTAGCTTCCACCATACTTCACTGAAACATCGATGTTTCGGCGAAACAAAATTCTGTTCCGGCAGAACAATCGTGTTTCGGTCGATGTTCGGCGAAACAAAATTCTGTTTCAGCAGAACATGTCCACCGGATCAGTTTTTTTGTTCCGGCAGAACATACCAGTCGGAACATTGACTAAATATTCATATTATGGTCAAAATATGCTTAATTGTCATCTCTTTGAGTATATAGATACCTTTTTTTAGCTTATTCGTCTTGGTCCCCAAGCAAAAAGTCAAAATAAAAAGATCAAAATTAGAATTTGTCAAAAAATCAACAAGAGGGTGCCATAGCAAAAACGACAACAATTAATAGCACAGAGTAGGGGTTAAACTTGAGAGCATTACCTACACTCAAACTCACTACCTACTGCGCCATTCAACCAAGTGTACGAGAACATCATCTCGTCAAATATATATTGTTTATGTTCAACTTTCGAAAGAATTGCTACCTTCATAAAGCGACCTTTGAGAAATTTGGATTTGTATGTAAATCATATTTTTTAAGGATAATATTTCTTTTTAGCCATAGAATTCTCGTTTTTTGGCCAGAGAATATTTTATTGTGGCCATAGATTTTAAATGGCCATCGAATTGTTGTTTTCGGCCATAGAATTCTTCTTTTTGGCCATAAATTTCTTTTTTTGCCATAGATTTCTAGTCAAAAAAAAGAGGGGGGGGCTAAATTAGAAGCGGGTGGCTAAATTAAAGGAAACACGGTAATGTGTGCGCCCGAATAGATATGGTCATGATGCTTACCGAAAATGGGGGCCGCGGTAAATTCACCCTCCAAATTTTTGACGTTACAGGTTCAAATCCCGGTGGTAGCAGACATTTTTTTCCTTGAATAATAGTCATAAAAGTTTTTAAAAGACCAGTAAGAGTCTGTTGAAGCAGCAAACCTTAGTGGGTATGGGAACTAACAAGTACCTCCCCTAAATGGATACCGACCTCCAGAATCCGAAATTTTGGATTTAGCTAAAAGTTATTAAAAATCGATGTACACTACCAAGAATCGTGTCCTGAACACGGTTTGATCATGCAAAGACAGCGACTTTACTTGCTTAGAAATCCAAGTGCTGGAGTAGTTTCGTACCCTGTAAGGTATTCAGATGCACTCAGGTTGTTGAATTTATGTAAAGCTGCTCAGGTGTTACTACAAGGGCATCGCTTAAAGCACCATGGTTTTTGCGCGCAGTGGCATGTGCAAAATTTGAATTGGCAGGGGACACTTCTCTTTCGTCTCAAACTCTATTCTTCGGAGTCATTTCGAACGAATTGAAAGAGTACAGTTTGAGACGAAAGAGAAGTATCCCACGCCAATTCAAGTTTTGCAGATGCCGCTGCGTGCAAAAACTATGGTCGTTCAAGTATCGGTACTCCGGTGGAAGTGCTACCCAACGTGCATTGTTGCACGGGCGCCGGCGCCGGCTTTTTTGTTTTCTTATAAAAAACAACTATGCTTGGGTGAGCTAGGTGCGTGAAGATAGACAAGGGAAATAGACACCTAATAAGGAATAGACACCTAATAACTAAAATCTCTGATAGTTCAATGGTACTGCAGTGGAGTCAATAAAAAATAGGTTCAAGTCTCACCACAGGAGCTTAATTTGTCTTTCTTTGCCTATTTCAATCAAATTTTATTATCTTCACTGGCAAAGGCCATTCCGCTTCAGCAGTTGGCTAAATAAAGCTTTTTTTGCCTTAATTCGTCGCTTTTGGTATCTATTGCGATCGCATGCCAATGTATACCTCCACAAAATCCAAAATTAGCTACTTGAACTCATTGTTCCGGAACCCTGTTCCGGCAGAACACTTCACCGAAAAAACTTCATGTTTTGCCGAAACACCGACCGAAACATTTCTGTTCCGGCAGAACAGAGATACCAAACGCTTATAAATAACTCAAGAGTGGATAAGCTAGTATCTATATTGTATAATCTAAATTAATTTCTCTCTGAAAATTTATTTCAGAATGTTATCGTAGTTACGTGAATAGTCAAGATAAGAGCAAGAAGAAAGCTTTTCGCGATATTGAAAAAGGCGTAGTTCTTATTCGTTGGCAAGGTCGAAAAAAGCTACTGAAATGATTTATGCAAATCAATGGTTGAAGGTCTGTATCAGTCGTCTGTATCACGCCAAGAAGAATAGAAGAAACTGGAATTGCTATGAAGACTGTGAACTATGAGAACACCAAGAAGCAGAAGCCAAGTAGCAAGCAGTTTGGAAAGCGGCATCAAGCTAAAATCAATTAACTGAACGTTCAAAAAATTTTAATATAGACGTAAATTAAATTAAATATGTTGTATAGATGTATATTAGAAACACCGTATTTTCTTTAACACCTCTTTCTCTCTGGTAGATTTCCCCCCACTACCAGTTCTGTATCTTGAAGCAAATTATTTTTTGCTGATATGTTTAGCTTTTTCGCCTTAACTCACAAAAATTCTCGATATCTACTTAAAGTTTTTCAATTTTAAACATAAGACTCACAGAATAAGACCTGTAGGCCTTTATTAGACCATCAGAGAAATTACAGTAAATTTCTTTGTTAATATTTTGTCATTCCTGTTGTGTTTAATTACTTGTAATTTTGACGATAAATAGACTCTACTATAACTTTACTACATCGTTAAAACAAACATAAAACGCTTAGTAGCTTTTAAATGGCTAAAATTGTTTTTTTTTGGTACTCCAACATTGTTATTGTTCAGTGATCACTGCCTTCTTGCTGATCTATCTGTCAGTTTCGCTAAACAAGGAAGAAGAAGATGATGATCGGCATAGATTTGGAGCAGTGCCTTCAATTGTGCACCTTGTTTGTATGTGTGTCGGTGTTGGCGGTGAATGCTTGTGATTCACTCGCCTTTTAGGAATGGAAGCTGTTAGCGCTGGCTCTTTGTTTTGGTCTCTACTGATGTTCCTTTTAGTAAATGTTGCATAAATTAGTAAAGGAGTGTCTGTTTTTTTGGTCTTCCATCCTTTGATTGGCTCTAAAGAAAAGTTGTGATTTGGCGGGAAATTGTGAAGATATTTTTGGGGAAATAATAACTTTACACTTTTATAGTTGGTATGATTTGTAATTATTGCAGCAAAAATTGTAATTGCTTTTAAACAGGGATGGGAATCCTACTTTTTAAAAAGATTTGTACTTTTTTAATACCCCAAATCTTTTTTATTTTTGAATTTTTTTTACGTCAAAATCTTTTTTCGATTGAAAATGACAATAAGCACTGGATAAAATGGCAATTTTTGACCAAACGGAACCAATCCAATCACAGTTTTTCAATGCAAAAAAGTTACATACGTGTTTGACTGATAAAGACAGAAAGATTTTTGTGTTTTGAGCTAAGGATACCAGCAAGCATATAATCCAACATCTAGTATCCGTCCTTTTGCTTCATTGGTAAACTTGTATCGTAAATATTTTCCAATCCCACTGAACTTTCCGTCTTTACAAATTTGCTGAAGTTCAGGAGAAACATTTTCGCATATAATGTAAAAGGTAATATCCTTCACAATATTATTGGAAATTTTGTCTAATGTTAGAAAGTGCATTTCCTCTTTCAAATGAATAGTATATCGTATTTCCACTAAAAATGCCTATTTTAAATGTGACATAAAGTATCTAATACATGGCTCCGAATGAAAGCTTTTTAAATAAATTGCATTAAAAAAATTAAAGGTATGAATTAAAAATGGAGTACCGGGGTCGATACTACGAAGCTGGCCAAATTTTTACGACTATTTTTGACCATAACTTTATGAAGCTACGAAATCATGATGCTTTCGACAATTTGCCATGGGAGATGCTGGATCGGGCGCTCAACTCTCACGAAAATTGCCTCTGCGCATGCATAGAAATTCAAGGGCAAAGTTTTTAAGCATAAGTATTGAGTGAATGTTGAACAAAGTAATTATCAATCTCGGTTGTTATTGTGTCGTTCAATAAAGAAACGTTATTGGACCGAAGCCTAATCCATCATTCTGAAAATCAACAAAATCTTTCAACGACCATTAAAAACTCAATACTTTTCGTTATTGGCTGTTTTAGTGTGAAACAAGTTCCCATGTTTTCCTTATTCGATTGAAAAAAAAGATATCGTCGAAACGCCGCTAATTCAAAAGTTATGGTCAACAGAAATAGTCGAAAAAGTTTGGCCAACCCTTGATTAAAATTTTGCAAAATAACTGTTGAATATGGATAAATACAAGGTGCTTTTTTTTATTTTCTGATTTTGATTTGTCGATTTTTATTGAAAATTTCGATCTTTTTTGAAAATCTTTTTTTTGTTAGAAAGCTAAGATTTCACCATTTATTTTGATCCTTACAGATTGTGCATAAGACGTCAAAAATTAAGTTTTCTTAGTCTCCGAAGTTAAGGCCGCTTTTGGGTAATTTTAAAATACGCAGAATTTTTTAAAAATTTTTATGACATGAATACCTGACAACAACATATGGAAAAATAGGCCAATAAATGAAATTTATAGGCCTCTATTTTCTGCTGCGCTGTGAAGTCGCTGTTCATAGTCCCAATAGACTTGTCCACCATGTCTTGTGGCATTTTTTGAAAGGCAGTTTCGATTCTTTCTCGGAGATCATCCAAGTCCAGGACTGGTGACTTGTAGACTTTTGACTTGATGTAGCCCTATAAGAAGAAGTGGCAAGATGCCAAATCAGGAGATCTTGGTGGCCACGCTAGTGATAATCCGTTTTGTATGGCGGGCGATCCGCGCCCAATCCAACGATTCGGAAACCTCTGGTTAAGATAGTCGGTCACCTCTGTTTTGAAGTGTAGCAGCGCTCCATCCCGCTGCAAAAGCTCATAAAAAAAAACGAACGTGTTGGAGGAGTAGAATATTCGATAATTAAGAGTGTTCACTACAGGTTTTATCACTCAGTATCACGCGATGAAGATAGCGATGATAATATAACAGTTGATGAGATTGAAGTGCCCAGAAACCTACCCTAACTTCGGACACTCAGAAAACAGAAAAATGGTAGGAATTCTATACAGTATTTGGAGGCATTAGGTGAATTCATCTGCACCGAATTCATCTGCAGACGAATTCATCTGCACTATGGAATTCTTACTCATCGATTACTCATCGAGCTGATTTTTTTTAGGATCAGTTATTCTCGGCTACTTTTACTAATTATGAAATCAGCTTGGTTTGTAATCGAAAAGTGGGTTACAAAACTTCCCTCGTGCGACATTGTCCATTAAAAATGGATAATGTCCGGGTGCCACGCAGACTAGGTTTATGAAGTAAGTTTATAAAGATTATCGTATTTCCTCTAATAAACCCACTCCCTCAACTTTGCTGGTCTAATAAAACACACGGTGGGCCATTAGAGGAAATAAGGTAGGTTAAAAAAAAGTGCCGAGCCGAGGTGGGGACGAACTTCTGGAGTACACAGTATTTTTCTGTAACCCTCCATTTTTATGAAAATTTCAGATTTAACCCGTATGACGACAGAATGCCAAAATGCAGATGAATTCGATGCATATGAATTCGATGCAGATGAATTCGTCTGCAGATGAATTCGTTTGCAGATGAATTCACCGTTTCCCGTATTTGGGATGTGTGAGTGGGTCGGTTCGCCACTTTGTATTCAAACCAATTTTCTGCTAATTTTTGTGAATTTATGTCAAATATATTTTCGGAACACTGAAATATAACTTCTTAGCTTTCTTTAAAATACAGAGACGGAGAATCGAGGTGGCTCTAAAAAAGTTTTTTTTAAGTCCCTCCAAATTCGTATGGTGGTGGATTCAGCGTGGGTTTTGGGTGGATTTTTTTGTACAAGACCAATCTTCTGCCAATCTTTGTAAACTTATGCCAGATATCTGAAATTTAACATCTCAGGTCCTTTTCATCACAGAACCGCAAAACTGAGGTGGCTTTAAAAAAGGTTCTTAAGTCCTGAAAATCGTAAAGTTAAGAAAGAAACCTATTTTTAACCCCCTTCTTCCTCGTTGTTTACTCTGAATTTTATTATGTGGCGCTGTTGATGCGCTACAAGATAAGAAACAAGAAATCATTGGCTGATAATCATCATCTGATTACCTGCTGAAATTTGCAGTCATTACAAGCTTAGCTGGTACATAATTTCGAATAGTAGACCCCTAAATAGTCTAAATATTGAATGTGCGCAGGTGGTCAAAAATCAGTTACTTTCAAAAACTCGAAAAGTGTCAAAAAAAACAATACTCTTGAACTTGTTCTTTTTTATCGTGCTTTCCGTTAAATTCTGCACTAGAAGCCTTATTTGATACGCTCGGGCTGACAGTGTTAAGAAAATGTCCCAAAACAGCATGCCGACAACTCCACTAAAACGACGTGGGAAGCTCGAAAAAGTGATCAAAACCCATTTTGGCAGGATGTAATGTAACGAAATATTACTGTTTTATTTAAAACGTTTCACCGGGTTACTTATATACTATGGCTTCTAAGCGACATTAAAAGAAAGTGTTAAGTAAATTTTGTTACTTTTAACAAGGTATACAGGGTGGACCAAGTATACGATTTTTTTCAATACTCCAAGATAACAAATCATAACTTATTCGATAGCCCTGATACTATGGTTTTGGTTTAACACTAAGAAACACTTTATTAAACCTCAGTGCTGAGATATGCTGTTCAAGCTCATTTTTAAACAATTTTAATTTTGTTATGTTTTAAGCCCTAGGCAGGAAAAAAACTTTTTGGTGTGTCGTTTAACACGGCAAAGGCAATGCGTACAAAGCTGCGTCTTGGACAAAATTTCACGCTGAACACAATATATGAACGAAATTTGTTTTAAAAACTATTACGCTTTATATGATTTTAGCTATGTATAAGTTTTTTGGCACTTATTTACTTACGAGGGGGGGGGGTAACTTTTTCACTAATTTGTAAATCAAGTAATTTAACTAAGTAATTTTTATATGTTTAAAACGATAAAAAAAGTTATTTTTTGACATTTTTTCACACAAAAATAGATTTTTTGAAAAAAATAATTTTGACCGAAATTCGACTTTTTACCTTGGTCCTCCAAGGCAATCCAACCTGAAAGGGTACCTGGATACCACAAAAAATGGAATTTGAACATAGTTTTGTTAACTGGGGCCTACCGCATAAAGAAGCTCTGGTATGCATACATTTTTGTGCATTCAGCGTCACTTTCGAGTGATTTGTGTCCAGAGGAGTAGCCAAAAAAATCTGACGGGAGGGGGCAGGCTAAAGCCCCCCCCCGCAAGGTCGTTTTACCTGCACCGTTTTTGAGTTTATAGTGTTTTTAATTAACAATTTTTTTCGAAAAATCTGATAGGGGCGGGGCTGTAGCCCTCTCAGTCCGCCCCTGGCTACGCCCATGTTTGTGTCTAAGGTATGTGGGTGTGCGCATCTAACCCAAGCAACCAAACCCCCTGTGTCCACGAAGAGGTCGCAGGGGCTTGGTAGGTTAGAGATGCGCGAACTCACTTACCTTAGACATGATTCCGAGCAAGACTCTTGATTAAAAATGCCCAAAGAGACTCTTTCTGCCTAGCTCCAGTGACCAAAACGAGGTAGAATACCTTAATACAGGGTAATTTACCTTGGTCCTCCAAGGCAAAAGGTCATATTTTGGTCAAATTTTTTTTCTTCTTAAAATTTATTTTTTGTAAGGAAAAATGTCAGAAAATAACTTTTAATATTTTCAAGCATATAAAATTACTTAGGTGTCGTTTAAACATGATTTACAAATTAGTGAAAAATGCGCCCCCAGTAGTGCTTAAATTTTTCTGCTTACTAGGAACACACTTCTCTCACATGCTGATTTTCAAACAATTTTTCTTATAAGTTATTTTAATTTCGCCGAAAAATTCTGCTAATATCTTATGATTCTTTGAATAAATCAAATTCTTTCGATGCTAAATTCATCTCCCTTTGAAAACACTTTTCTTTTTTTGAAGTTTTCCTTTTCAAAATGTTTTTATCGGTTAAATTTTTTGCATCATTAGTTCTATTAGTTGGATTAGTGACTTCTAGACACCATCGTCATTGCCATCATCACCGGCATCGACACCCCACAAAGATCGATCTAGCATCTCCACAGCCCCATCTACCAAGCAGCACTACAACTGCTCAGCCTCCCGTACAGTCTGCTACTCTGTACGGTCCGCAAATCAATGGACGAACAAGCAACCCTTTGCTTTTGGACCTAATGAAGCCAAGTATTATGCAGAAGACTTGACGGAAGCAGAAAAGTTTGAGCTGAAGAAAAGAGGGATGACTTGGAAATGGAGAGGCTAAAGTAAAGTAAATATTCTTGCCAAAAGAACTCTTATTGCCATTTTTAGCTTGTGAAAACGATTATAAACAAATTTCATTTTATTGCCGCACAAAGGTTTTCTAACACTGGAAAGCCGGGCCATTCTTAAGACTTAAAACAGCTCAAAATCAATAATTCCAATCCATCGACTTAAAAACCTTATAAAATCCTTCAATTGCTTAATCAAAACATCGCTGCCCCCCCCCCCTCCAAAGAGTATGTGCTCTCAGAGCCTAAAATTGTAAATAAAGTTTGTGAAAGCGCTGTATGAGCTAAAAAAAAAACTCTATTTTCATTCGCCATGATAAAACAGGCAAAAAGTAACCTCTATAGTGTGCACCTGAGGCCGGTCTCTTGGGTGTACACTATTAAGAGGTTGGAAAAAACATAAACAGGATAGGAGACCAAGGCAAAAAAACCCCATTCTCATATGGGGCCCGTAGGCCTTAGGCTTAGGCCCTTTCTCATTGCTTCTAGCCACCGTTGCGGAGCTGACTTGACATCGGAGGAGGAGCTTCGGTTTCGGCAATACCACGGAGCTGCAGTTTGGCTATGGAGTCTTATGTTTGCTTCGGGTCCACTTCGACTTTCAATCCAGTCGACGGGTTACTAGCTTCAGTTTTTTCGCACTTCAATCTCTTTCGGTCAACACACCCTTCACGCCCAACGTTTCGGTCCCAGTCACACTCCAGTTTCGATCACCATCACCTCTCTAGACTGTCCACACCCATTCCACTCTGTAGACGGTCCACACCCATTCCAGCCCGAGCCCGTCTCGGATGCCCAAAAAATTTCCTTGGCGCCTTTCGTTTCGGCTTAGCATTGCTTTCCTTTTGCTTCAGCATAGTTTCCATTTACACAGCACATAGCACTTTAGGTTCAGCTTAAGAACAGTAAACTAAGTTTTTCGCCGACGGGTCAACATTCTTTCGGTAGAAGACAAATCCTGTTTGAAATCGCTTTACGATTTCAAACAATATCTTCTCGGGACAAATCGACGGTACGGAGATTTGCTTTGCAAATCTTCCTCCTTAAAAAAGCCAATGGTGAGAAATAAAAAGGACACCTTATTTAATCAATTTTTTTTTTGTTCAAAACCATATAAGAATCTTTTCTTCTGTCAGCTATAAATGCAACAATAAGATATATTTATTAATATCAATAAAAGCTTTTATGCGAAGAAGTTTCACTCAAGTAAAACTATGACCATATAATTTAATATCTAGTGAGCGTCCTGTGTGTTTATTGGTAAATTGGTACCGTAAATGATTTTCATGCTTAAACATTTTTCCGTCTCTACAGGTCTGCTGAAGTTCAATGGAATTTCAGCACAATTAATGTGAAAGGTGACAATGCTGACAATGTTATTGGAAATATCGTCTGAGGTCCGCAATTTCTAAAAACAATAATTATAGTTTTTTGCTTAGAAATGCATACTTTTTTCTCACGTCTAATTTTTGGAATCTGTTTCGCCAATTGACGCAACTCTAGCTTTGTTTTTTGGTAACCGAAACGTCCTTTGTTTCAAGATGTGCCTTATATTTGAGACCCGGAATCTTTATAATTTTTAGAATTTACGTCAAAATCTTTATTTTGGTCCTCAAACGCACTGGATAAAATGGCCTTTTTGATCAAAAGTCTTTTATTTTATGTAAAGTGTGCTTTATTTTAGAATTTCGGGTTTGGAGTCGGTGCTTATTTATTTGTCCCGCGCTATTTTTCAAAAAAATGACATAAATGGTCTTGCACCATTTTTCGTGCTCAATATGATACAAGGGGCAGGAGTAAGATGCGGCAAATCACATTGCGACAAATAAAATTGCGGCAAAATCAGATTGCGACAATTTCAAATTGCGACAATTCAAATTGCGGGCAAAATGAAATTGCGGCAAAATCAAATTGCGACAATTCAAATTGCGGCAAAATCAAATTGCGACAATTCAAATTGCGGCAAAATCAAATTGCGACAATCAAATTGCGGCAAAATCAAATTGCGGCATAAGTGGGAGGGTCACATTGGGCTGCTATTTGGGTTGATCGTTATTTTCGGTGTTGTATACATGGTTAGCTATGTTCTAATGTTGAATTAGTAGATTTAGTAGAGCAATTATGGTGCTGGTCAAGATTCGACACTTTTGCTGTCAAACAGCACATTATGCTGTTTGATTGTTTGCTGATTTTTGTTACAGCTAGTCAATTTTTTGGTTTCTAGCAAAATCTCATCTCACAAACAAGCCTGTTTAGACGGCAGCTTATTGAGACCACATAGTGGTGGCAGATTAAGCATTACTTGGAAGTTTCAAATTTGATTACCGCAATTTAAATTGTCGCAATATGATTTGCCGCATCTTACTCCTGCCCAAAATTTCAGCAAAAATGCAGCAAAAATTTTGCTGCATTTCAGCAAAATTTTGCTGCATTCTGTCAATCTCTACATATTAGGCATCTTTCATTCTTGTATTTTATTTTTCGTCCTTTTTTCTACCTGAAGTCAGAAAATGTATGAACAACCGGTATAAAAGAAATAACTCGGCTACATGCAGCCACCAAAGTCAATCCAAAAGGGGAAGTGACTTTCGTATACTCATTGTCCAGGTCACAGGTTCAAATCCTTCTGGGTGAATGCCGTATTTTTGACCTCATTCCTCGTATTTTAATTTCAAGTTAGGTACGAAAATGATGCTCATTCTCATGGGTGTCCAACAAAAGCATTATCTCAGGTTTAGCAACTATGAAAGTTGAGTTGCAGGCTATAATCTACAGTAAACATTAAAGCTGTGATTCCCCTATGGAATGGGCATGATTCCTAAGTAATACCAATTCCCCAACTTGGAGATCTGATTGTCTGGCTTTCTTATCGTACTGGAGCTTAAATTATTTACAATTCTCTTCAGAAGTGGCTAATGCCGCCTTCCATACAATCTGGAGTGTCTGAACATGATCAGATCTAAACTGGCTAAACATCGGTGTCAACAAATATTTCCCGCCTAGGTGGAGAATATTGTCGATGATAAATCTGGGCTGCCTACCAACATTAGAAAGAAAGGTGTTTCCCCTGTCGTTTGGTGAATACTAGTATTGTACGCAAACGTGACAGCTGGCAACATCTCATCAAAATTCTACCGATGACGCACGGAACTTCGCCATAATTTCTGGAACGTCCTAAATGATCTTTCAGTCGCACATTACTGCAGAATGGTACGGCGTTGTGAACACCTTTCTCAACGCTAATAAACTGGAGAGTTCCTGGAACAGTTCACTAGTAAAGGACGTTGCATTGTCCGTATAATTTCCTCTGGAGTTCCGTAAACTAGAATACAGTGCTGAGGATAGCATCTGCTAATGTCTGGACTTAGCACAATGTACTGTATCGAAATAATATACTTCGTGAACCAGCACACTATGTTCATAATATGTTTATTGCCATATTTGGTAGCTGGAAACGGTCCACACAAATCTATACCTTACTTTTGAAATGTACGAACATTATGCACATACTGGAGTGGGATTCGAGTCTTATCGGCCTCCGTTGTTGACAGACTAGACACTCTTTGCACCATTTGGAAAGATCAGACAACATCCCTTTCCAATAGTAACGACTGATTTTGCGATAGTTTTCTTAGGACTACCGTGACCCCCACCAAGGTCGGAATCATGAAACTGGACGAAAATCTCTTTACGCATGGTTACGGAACACACACTGCGAATCAAGGCTGGAACTTTCACGTTTCTGGATCAGCACGTTGTCGACTACATCGCAACGTCGGCGCACCAAAAGTACGAACACCCAAAGCAATGGATCGTCTGGAACTTCCTTAACTCTAGAAAACGCCTCACTGGACCTAATTCTGGACAATCTGCTGGAGCTGTGAAATTGCCCCGCATTTCTATAAATCTGGATTTGACTGGACTTATAGCATTGCACGACGCAACGTTATGCCTAACTGGATCTGGATCTTCTTCATCAAAATAGTGGTAGCTAACATCAAACCTACGATCGAGATCGTAGTCATCTGGAACTTCACCAAATGCAGACCGAATGGTCTGTTATATCCTCATTTCTGGAACATTCTCTACATCTAAATCTTCTTGAACAGCTCGCGACAAAGCGTCACTAAGCGTATGCCTGGCACCTTAACATACTCAATTGATATGTTATATGACTGGAGCTCTGACCACCAACGAGAAAGGTTTGCATTTGCATCCTCCTCTTCTTCATTAGAAAACGTCAGAGGTTTGTGATCAGTACGGATCCTAATCAAAACTGGAGAGCCATAAATATAAGGTTTGAAAGTTCGGAGAGAGGAACAATTGCCACTAACTCCTTTTGAGTGGTAGACCACTTCCTTCACTGGAGTTTAAAGTTTTACTAGTATAAGCAAGGCCTGAACACCCTGCTTAGGTCCATTTAATTCCTGGAGTAAAGCACCACCTAGTCCGACATCGGAAGCGTCGGTGTCTATTATAAATTCCTTACTATAATCTGGAAAAGCTAGAACCGGAGAACTGGTTAAAGCGAACTTAAGTTGCTCGAAGGCTTTCTGTTGATCTGGACCCCAAGAAAACGAAGTGTTTTCTTTGACAACCTGGATAGAGGTTCCATTACAGTCGAACATTCGGAATGAAACCGCCGAAAGAATGCAACCATACCACAGAATCGACGTAACTCTGCTATGTTAACTGGAGCTGGAAAATCTACGATAGGCCGAATGTTATTCTCGACTGGAGAATAACCATCCTTCCTTATCTCATGTCCTAGTAACTGGCGCTTTTTCCTCGCAAAATCACATTTCTTATCAGAAAGTTTGAGATTGAACTTTCTAAATCTGGATAACACTCGCTCAACTTACTCGAGATGTACCTGAAAATCGTCGACACGCGTGTAAATGACAATATCATCTACATAAGCTAGAACATCTCTTTCACCTTCTAGAACCATAGACATAGCCCTAAAAATACTAGTAGCATTCCGTAAACCGAATGGCATCATAACCATCTGGTAGATCTTATCTTCCGTGATGACTCCGCACTTTCTACTGGACTCTTCGTCTAACGGAATTTGCATGTAACCACTGGACAAATCTAGAGATGTATAAAATAGGCCTTACTTAAATCCTCAATGATCGTATCAATACGAGGCATTGGATATAGATCTGGAACAGTGACCTTATTAAGTTCGCGGAAGTCTATGCAAGGACGTAGACTCCCGTCTTTCTTCTGACGACAACTAAACTGGAAACCCATGGTGTATCAGACTCCACCATGACCCCACTATCTACCAAAATCTGACGTGTTTCTTAATTTCCTCTTTGTACTTAAAAGGAGTTTTAAATATTCTGGACTTGACTGGAACTTCCGTCGTAGTAGTAAACGTTTGAGACTCGATCGTACAGTGACCGAGATCATATCTGGACTTAGAAAATAACATCACTAAACTTGTCTAGCAACGTCTCTAACTGGAACTTTTCACTACTGGAACAATCACACTTAGATAAATCCACCACGTATGATGGGTCTACCTCCGTAAGATTCGAACAAAATCTACCATATCTGGAGTAATTTACTATGATTACTGCTGGGTACCAAACTGGGATCCCCACCTGAGTACCCCTCCCGTGTACAGGATGGTTTGGAAAATTCGGAAATCATAAAAAAGTTTAAGTTTGAATTTTATTTGTCTGCAACTCATTCATATTTGTTTAAGTATAATATATTTTGTGTTTCGTTATATTTAGTGTTTTTGTGGTGGCAAGTAATCGAGTTTGTAAAAAACAATTTCTGCGAACTTGTGTCCACCATTTAGAAGCAGATCTTCAAAAATTATTCAGAATATTCAAGCCAAAGTTTCTGGGCGTATACACATAAAAAATTTCAGTTTTTACAGCCAAGAGTCCATTCAAAGGTCCCTGTTTTTCATTGCCTAGACATATAAAATCTAATCTTTGACATGTAATAACATCATTGCTGTCGAAATTATCATTGAAGATTTTCAAACATTCATCATATTTTATTTTAATAAAATCAAAGTAGTGTTGCTTTATAAGATGCAAGTAGCTTTTAAAAGTTGATATTGGCAGTATTAAATTCTTCTTTAGCAAAGTTTTCAATTGGACAGTCGATGCATCTTGGTATTCTCAAGGCGCTTTTTCGAAAGCCATTAGCATCATCAGACATAATTTTAACAGTAAGATACATCTGGCCATTCGTATGATTGATTTCCCAAAAATATGTGAATTTAAAATATTTAGATATATTATATACACGGTGTAACAATAAATTCCCCATCTTTAAATAACCATAAATTTTATTGTGCGTCGTTTTTTCAAAATTCTGTTTTGTGGATCGATTGATTTTCTCACCAACAATATTTTTTGGTGCATTATGTTAAAAACACGATTTTCGCTTGTTTCTCCCTGTTTACGTGGGCTGTGGATGGTCTTTAGAAAGGCGAGAGTGGTCAAGAAAAAATCGTGTTTTAACATTATTATTGGCGAGAAAAATCGATCTGTAAAAACATAATTTTGCAAAACAACTAGAAAAAAGTTATGGTAATTTCAAAATGTGGGAATTTCTTGTTACACCGTGTAAAATACGCCTCAATTTTAATTCTTTTTTTATAAGGTTGTTCAGAAAGTTTGCGACCACCCCTGAATACATTTGTTTTTGATTTTCTTTTCTTTATTTTAGATTTTCTATGATTCATCCTGTTGGGAATAAGGCTAAAATTAGGACATTGCTAAGACTTAAACTAAACGCCTTTGAGATAACAAATTTCCCAAGGAAACTTCTGCTCGATTGCTACTCTTCTTCTGCAGTGAACGAAACAGTTTCAAGTCGGTAGAAGCGGGTGACGAAACTCTTCCCAGCCGAGAAAGTCTTAAAAGTTTTTTAACGCGAAAGTGGCTGCGTCTGAGACTTTTCTTCGAACATAGTGAAGCCATCTGGTTTTTTCTTCTTCCAACCTAGTAAAGGCATCTGGTTTTCAGGTATGCATTTGTACGGAAGGTAGTATCTCTACTTAATTTATTTTTAACTCACAGTTATAATTTAGTTGTGAAATGAAGATTATAAAGATGTATCAAGCGGTGGTCGCAAGCTTTCTGAACAACCTGACATTTCTAACTTTTAAGCGGGGAAAATTTTTTTCAATTTAAAACTAATCTGAATTTGGTTTTGAAAGCTTTTTGGGAAATTCAACCAAAAATAAGAGGGTGTCATTTAAACGAGAGGATTTTTCTTTCTCGCCACCAGCCTTAGGGTGTCAGATAAGCGAGAGTCGACTGTAGTACGTGATTTCAAAACCAAAGTTTTTTAAATTTTTTATTCAAATTTTCCCAAATGCTTTAAATATGCTTTAAAGAAGAGAAAACCCCTAAAACGGACAATTAATTAAAGGATCACCGAGTAACTGACCAAATTCCACTTGAATCCAAACTCGACTTGAATAACATAAACATTTCCAAAGAGTCTAGCTCAGTCTAAAAAGGTGGATCAACCCAGGTCAAGATTGCAATCGATCCACCAAACTTTGAGGACCATTTTGGTACTAGAGAACTTTTAACAGAAGTCTTCAAGGCATTCAGTTGTCTTTGATTGGGATTCATGAAAAAGTTAACCAAAATGTCAATTATTTTGAACTCACGCATTTATGCGGTTTTGACGTCTTTTTGAAAACCCAAAACCACCATCAGAAAGCTGGATAAAAATGCTACAAGATTTTCGGCCAGAAATTTTTTTGATCGAGTAAACTCTGAGACAACTCTGGCAACTCTAGCATGTTTTTGTCCCATCGACTATTTTCAATTAAAATGACTTCGAGTGACCCTAAAAGCGAAAAAATTTGCAAAACACAAATTCGATCAGTGAACAACAGGAAGAGTATGCCTGATGATTACCTAAAACTTCAGCTTCAGCAGGCTTAGTTTGGAAAAAATTTTCACAGCTCAGCCGCAGGCGGGTGAACAATCGTTGAAAAAAATTATAGCCGGCTGATAGCTTACTTTAAACTCAGCCGGCTGAAAATACCACCCAGGTTACCAATCCTATTTTTAGCCTTTTTTTGCTTACAAAATGTTAAATTTGTATTTTTCTCACAAAATTTTAGTTTTTCACTACTAAAAAAGTTTACAAGTATAAAGTGTCAAGATGGTAGAGTGAAAGACAATTTATATTACTATTAATACATGTAGTCCAACTTTTGCAGACTAATTTCAGATCTTCTATAAAGAACCTATTTTGAAACTTCAATAAATCCATTATAATATCTCCAGAAATTTTGTGATCCATGATCTAAAACTTAAAAGTCACTATCTAAAAAAGCAAAAACTGAAAACATTTTGAAAAGCAGATTTCTGGTGCACTGTTCTCACTAAAACATTTTACTAGATGATGCTAACAGTTTTTGAATGAAAAATATATAAGAATCTGCGCGAAAAATACGCCTTATAAATTTAAAAGGCTAAAATTTATTAAGGCATTCAAAAATTTATATTACTAGATGAACAGGCGCCAGATGGCGCCTTACTTCTTTTACCGTATTTACTCTTATAGGGCGGCACTCTCGACTTTGGAGACTTATATCTCAGCTAAGTTGGTATGTCAGGGAGGCGCGCACTCACTTACCTTAGACACGATTCCGAGTCAGACTCTCAATCAAAAATGCATAGAGAGACACTTTTTGCCCAGCTCCAGTGACCAAAACTGGGTAGGATACTTTAATACACGATATTTTAGCTTGGGGACCTAGGCAATCGGTGAGCCTTTGGTAACCGAAAATTTTTGAAACGCTAACTTTTTAGTACGGAAATTGTTAGGAAACAACTTTTTTTTATCGGTTTTAGCGTATGAAATTACTTGGAAGACGTTCAAACCCTGTTCACAGTTGACCAAAAAAGCAACTCCCCTTCAGTAAACAAGCATTTTTGATCAAAAATCAGCGATTCGCAGATAAATCAGAGAAGAAAAATGAAAATTAAGCGTATGCAAGTAAAACACCGACCTGATTAAATGCTAAAACAGATATGTTAACTTTTTGGCGAAAAAAAAACTTTAAAAATTCCTTTTTACTTGCTGCTGTATAACAAAGTGTCGTTCTAAAAAATCATAATTTACATTATAGCTATATAATAAAAGAGTATTTCATGTACCTGGTGTAAAAAAAGTTCCCGGACAACTTTGGAGCTCACTTTTTAAATTAAAAATTTAACAATGAAAAAAATTCCAAAAAATAGGTTTTGTAGCCCTGAATCTCCTCTTTCAAATGGCATATTGCTTCAGCTTGACTATTTTGGATAAGTCACTATTGGCTCCAAACACTTGTCTGGTCATTTTGAGAAGGTTACCAACAATTTTATCACTTTAACTGGTCTAATATTTCATTGAATTTTGAGCGTCACAACAAAATTTTATCACTTTGTTGTAGCGCAGCTCAAGAGCTACAAAACACACATTACAGAATTATTTTTGAAATCTAAGTGTTGAGATATGGCCTTTTGGAAAAAATCAATTTCTTGAAAAAATGACCAAAATCCGAAAAATTGGCAAAAACTTTCATTTAATTTATGGTTATTTTTTCAAGAAATTGATTTTTTCCAAAAGATATTCGCTACTAGGGTCAAAATTTTAAAGTAACAAATTTTGGCAAGTATACATCCAACATTGGTACGATTCCTGTGCGTTCATTGGTAAATATATAACGTGATTTCTTGCTAGTTTTAATATGCTTGCCTTTTTCACAAATATGAAAAATTTCTATAAGAATTTGATCAGATTCCGTAAGATCAAACGTAATATATTTTAGTGTAGCCATCGAAACATCATCTAGTGACAAAAATTCTAAAAAAAGGTTTTATACTTAAGCTTAGACAATTTGGTACATCCAGTAGCGTCAAAAAATCAGGGTTTACATTTAAAACAATCTTTAACATGTTTTAAAAGAGAATTTTCATAATTTTGTGCTTTTATTAATACTATATCGACCCCTCGGAAAATCGAAAATTTGGTGATTCGGCTCAAACGTGAGCCTGCAATGTGCTATGTAAGATAGCATCAAATTCAGTCCACTTATCTCAGATTTGCCCAGCTGTGGCCTCCCGAACTGCGGAACTCAGAAAAACCAGTACATTTTTTATACAATATATTTTTAGTCAATTTTTTTATTGATATTTTTATTCTTTTCGTTATAATTATTGAAAAAAACTTTTATCAATACTCAAATTTCATCACAACAATGATAATTAACGACAAAGTGTTGAAAACAAAGGAATGATGCACAGTGTGCACAACGAACAAAATATATTTTGCCACAATTGCATTTGGAGTTTGGCGGATCATCGCGACATCCATTGTTTGTAAAATCTACAAACATACAAAAGAAATATTTTTTTTCTAATAGAACAACTGGCCATCAATTTGTTTACGAATATTAGATCCTCTGCTGATGGATTGGAGTGTCGAATTTGCGCTAACTTCTCGAGAACTTGATTCTTCGCGCTTTCTTTATCTTTTCTCAGGTAGCTGAAGTTAAAAATCACTATGCATTGTGAAAAGAATAAAAAATCAATAAAAAAATTGACTAAAAATTTGATAAACAACAGGGGAACCAAGGTGAATTTTTCGTGTTTTTTTAGTTTTCTTTGACCCCAAACTTCTCATTTTGTGGCTGTTGGGAAAAATAACTCTGGCTACACTATACAAATCGGCTACGCTGAACACGATGGTAAAAACAGAATTTGCGAATTCGATCGTACAGTCCGAACGGTTCCCTTGTTAGTGAAATTCGATTATGTACAGTTGTTTAAAAGTTTATTCAACGCGAAATGAACTGTTCTTTCTAATGAGCTGTACAATTATACAATTTGTAGTACTATACAATTTGTAGTTTTTTTTTGGCGAAAAAAAAATCGTCTTTTCAGAACATCAGCATTTTTCGAACCTCAATTTTCGGCCGAAAAAACCGCCATAAAAACCGGAATTCGGCTTGAACCCTCCTAAATTTAAGTGCATCTTGATCTTTCTGGTCTTAGAAGATATCTTTTTACCTTTGTCATGTAACTTATTACGAAAAAAATATGAACACAATTTGAAATTTAAAAAATAACTAGAGGTGTGCATTCGGCCTCGGGAGGGATTTCAGGATCGGTATTGGGGCTAAAAAACATTCGGGACCGGGACCGGGATTACGGGATTACTACTAGAGGGGTATCAAGCAAAAATAGTGCTTTTTTTATTTTACAGAAATATATTTACAGCAAATGTTGTTAGAACATTATCGTGGCAAGCTTTGTTTACAAAATATTGAATTCATCTCACGACAAGAAGCTATAAACTCCTGAAATCGGTGGAATTTTTTGAGACATTTTTTTCGCATAAATTGCTGTAATACAGAGCGAAAATAATTGAATCTGATGGAATAATTGGCAGGATCTGTCAGATTCGAAATCTGTCCGAAAAAGAGAAAAATAAATTAAAAAAACCACTAAAACATGCAAAATGAAAATATTTTTGGCCAAAAATGCTTTTGAAAATGCTCATCGGGATTTGGCGATTTTCGGGATCGGGATTTTCAAAATTCATTGGAAAGGATTCGAGATCGGGATTCAGCACCAAAATCTTCGGAATCAGGATCCTGATCGGAGAGATCCCGATCCCGTGCATACCTCTAAAAATAACTAGACAAAAAATATTATTTATTTCAGATACCAAATAAAGTACACATTAATTCAGAGCAATACCATTTCAAAATCATGTTCGCCGAACGTTTGAAAATGGCGCACTTTTGGGAGTATCGTAAATAAATCCTGGAGGTTTGGGTTGTCTTGTGTTATTGCTGGTGTTCTTGTTGGTTCTGGCAGTGGACGGAGGCATCTCAACTATGGGTTCTGGAGTCCTGTGTGGAGTGGAAGGAATTAGGGGTTCTTCTTTAGCTTCATCATTTTGAAAAGGGGATGGAGGCCATTTGCCGGTGTTGAATTTGTATAGAACACTGATTATTGCCATTGAGAAAACCAAGCAAGAAAAATTTCTAGACTGCTAAAGTAACCGTCTAATGCAAGAGACATCTCTCCCGTTTTACATGCCAAATATTGAAAGTTGTTCCAGAATGGGGCTGCATCTGCAAATTAAAATTTCAGTTGATGTTGGAATGCTAAGTCCTGGAAAAAATATTGTGATTGTTGTTATTTGAAATAAATTACCTAAATTTAAACTTTTTTTTAGCTTGGAAGAGGATGTTGCAAAAGCATATTTTTGTGCCGTAGATTGTTTTGGTCATTCTGACACAGTGTGAGAGCCAGCTAATAGACTGTAGAATTTCTCGTGAAAAAGACGGGAAAGTCTACAGCCATCTAATAGGGTTCCATTCATAGTCAAAAAGACAAAAAAAAACATGCCTGACTTCCAACTAGCCACTCCCTTCCCTCCCCCCAGTTTAAATTAAGGCGTGTTTTGAATAAAATTAAGTGCAAAGGCTTGTACTTGATTTTCTCGACAGATTTGTTTGAAAGCGAAGGTAAGTTTTACATTTATCCAAAATTAGCATTACCGTATATTCTCGATTAGAAGGCCCCTCTCTAATAGAAGGCCCCTCTCTAATAGAAGGCCCCCCTTGAGGACCTATATATCAGCCTAGAAAAAGAAATTCGCAAATCTGTTTTTCGTGTATTCTTAGTTAACACGAGCTTACCTGATTCCACTTTTAAATTTTGGTTGAGCACGCAAAAATCTCAAAGTCGACCCAAATTTTTTCCGACTTTTTTAGGGTTGAAAAATAGAAGGCCCGGCCTTCTAATAGAGAATATACGGTATTCTTTTATGCGGGTGGGTTTCGCCTTGGTCCTCCCTGTTTTTTTATGTTTTAGGCTTAGGCAGGGAAGCCAGCGTATGTTCAGAGGGACTCAAAAATATCTAGAGTCATGTTTGAGTCCACACATACGCTGACTAACGCTTGACTAAGCCTAAAGCTTAAAAAGTGTCGAAAAAAAGCAGGGGGACCAAGGCAAACGCCACTTTGATAGATTTTAAACCGTTTTTAAGTTTATTACACAGATTGATTGCCTGAGATAAGTATTAACCGAATTGTTTTTTTCACCTTTCCGTGCTATATTTTGCAGCTTAGGCAGCTTTGCACCCGTTTTTCTTAGCCAGTTAGATTACTTACCAGATAAGTGGTAAGCTTGATAGCTTAAGAAATTTTTTTTAAAAATGGGTCAAAAGCAATGAGTCAAAAGTACGATTTTGTATCAAGATGACGTTAATTGAAGAAATAAGGTAGCTAACTTTTTAAACTTTAAAAAATACCTGCAGTTATCGCCATCATTGCAGCTACTATCATTACCAATAACAAGTTTGTTTGCCAACGCATTTTAGTGGCTGAGAAGAAGATATCCAAGTGGAGAGTAGATCCTCCTGAAAAATAAAAGTGTAAGCTCAAATCTAAACTAAAAGAATGATCAGAAATCTAAATTATAAGTCTTGCTTCTATACCAGCTTTCTTCATGTTAAATGCCAAAAACGCGCCAAATTTTAAAATTGAAAATTGAAATAAATTTTAATTCTTGATAGCCATGCTTAATTACTTGCTTCAGTGATAGGATTCCAATAAAAATATCCACTATTTATTTCAACCCGTTTTTTTTGAATGATTCGAGCTTTTTACCATGATTTTTTTGCGATAGATCTTCGAAATCTTGTGATCACAGACTAGAATCGCATGCAATTTTTCAGTAATAATTTAAAAATATAATTTTTGCTTGGCGCCTCTTGTGGTGTGGGTCCTGGTCTGCTGATAGCTTCTGAGTGGGCAAAATACAAACTAGAGATACCCGAGGGGAAATCGGTTTTCGAATTATTTTTGAACTATTTTTGAATTATAATTATTTTTGAATATTTTTGAAAAACACAAAATTTTTAAAACAAATCGACTCAATCTATGTTTACGCATTTCGAAATTCGGTCTCTTTAAAAATAATGGTAAAAAAGCTGATAATATTTTATTGATTTTATGTTAATATATTTTTTTGCTATTGCATCAAAATTCGAACATTTTAATGTCTATTTCCGATTTAAGAATGCTGTAGAGAAATTTTCAGAATTTCGAAATAATAAGTGGTTTAACTTTAAGATAGTTTGATCTTATTGAATTATTTTTTTGCAGATTTGTTATATAATCTGATTTTATCTTATCTAAATCAGTTGAGATACAAAAAACCACTGTTCAGCTTAAATTTTTAGCGAAACTCTAATATCATGAGACCTCAGAAAAAAATTAATTGTCAGAACTCACTGACTTTAAGCCAATCCAAATCCTGGCCGAAAGATATTTCCAAATCAAATTTGGCTAAAGTACACTATACGGCGTAGCTCAAAAATGCCCAAAATCACCTTTTTATGACGCTTTAGATGCTAAAACATGCTTAAAACTATTTTTTAGGTGGCGGTCGACACTTTGCGACAAAAACTTTTGACCAAAATTTGACTGTTTGCCTTGGTCCCAAAGGCAATTCAAGCTAAAAGGGTATTGGGATATCCCAAAAAGATGAAATTTGAACATAGTTTTGTTAAATGGAGCCTACCGCATAAAGAAACTCTGGTGTGCATGTTTTTTCGTGCATCTAGAGTTATTTGTACAGTGAAACCTCGATATAGTTTGTGTCTTAGGTATGTGGGTGTGCGTTTGACCTAGCTGGCCTGCAGGCGTGGTCTCTGCTAATTAAAAGACCCTCAATAAAGTGGCCCTCTATCAAAAACTATGCGGTTTTCAAGAAAAAAATGTTAAAGTTGAAAAAAATTGAGGCAAAATCAGAATCTTTTTGATATTGAGGCTAGATTAGCTAATCAGATTGGCAAAACTTTTGAAAAAATTGGTGAAAAAAAGTGTCGGATCCGAGGCGGGAACAAACTTCAAGGAGTACCAGCTCAGCAAGGGTAAACTGTACAGTGAACTTCGATATAGTGGCCTCCTAAATTCTAAAGGTTTAAATAATCCAATATAGAGACCCTCCGATATAGTGGCCACCTAGGCCTGTTTCCTAGGGGGGCCACTATGTCGAAGTTGACTGTACCCCAGAAAACCATTTGTTTGTTTTGTACATTTTGCGCCTACATCTACTTCATTGTTTTGACTGTGTGAATGCAATTAAAGTGTACTTATTTCGGTAATATCAGTTAAGCCGCATCTCCAATGACTGATCCGAACCCTCACTCCACGCCCTCTCTCTCCCTTGGGGTCACCGAAATTCCAAACCCTCACTCTTCACTCAAATCCGCACCCTCACTTCGAAGCCTCACCTGTCCCCAAGTTTATAAATTTGAACAATAGCCGAGTGAGGGTTTGGAAAAGTGAGAAACCGAGTGAAGGTTCGGATTTTGAGCACTTCCAGTCTCTCCAAACCCTCACTCTGACTCCTCAGTCTCGGACAAAATAAATTTCCAATTTTTTCACAAATCATGCTTAATTTTGACGGTCTCATTATTCTTCTTGTATGAATAATGAAACTTTCATGATTCTTTTTCGTAATTCTGCTTCTGGTGCTCAGAAGTATCCGACCTACTTAGAGGGTATTGAAATCACTTGGTAGCACCTGGATTGCACCTAAATCACCTGGAGAGTACCCAATTCTCCTGTAGGGCACTAAAATCATTTTAAGCCTATTTAAACCATCTAACAACTAACCAATTTAACTAAAGAGCATTCAAAGCTAAGCTGCGGTGGGTTCCTCCTGATAGGGATATCAACCTCATCGGCTTGAAAAATTAAAACCTCTAAAAATAAAAATATAAACCATTTTTTTCGATTTTAAAATTGTGTAGGGAATTGGTTTGTTAAGAGCGAAATTGCGATTTCACCCGTCCAATTTGAATACCTAGGACGGTACTTCCTGGTCAAGTGTATATCCACTTGAATGGCCTGAAAAAATAAAACTAAGTCAAATAAAAAACTAAGGTAAAAAATAAGGTGAGCACACATTGAGATTCGAGCCAGTAACTTCGGTTATGAGTATTTGTAGCCTTACACCACCTCTCTCCATTTCAGGGCCGCTCAGAACCCCCTTCGGAGTGGCCAAAAGGTAAAAATAATGGTTATTAGGGTTTACTTAAGAAGGGTATAGTTTTTACTTTCTTTCTGATCACTGCACACACGAAATGGTGGAAATTTTTAAAAAAAAGCTTGCATTTGCTTGGCATAAATTTACGACTAGCACTGCTACCAGCATTTACTAACAACCTTTACTGAAAAAAATTAAATCTTAGTAAATACGATAATAAAACATTTAATATGCATATAATTATCTTAGCTGACTCTATGAAGTTTTTCGGGAGGATTATGGTATACCACATGTTCCAAAAGTAAGTTTTGACCCCTAATTCGAACGTTTCAGGTCGTAATTAGTACGAAAAACATGTTTTCCGGTGGCGGAAAGACATGTGCAAAAAAAAATTTTTGACCGAAATCGACCAAAACCACAGGGTGGGTTCATGGTTCAATTTTTCAAAAACGATGAAAAGTGTGCAACACCATAACAACCCACATGCTGACTTATATAAAGGCCCTGGGAATGGATCCAACATGCTGCTGTTCGCTCGGATTCTTTCCAGGTGCGCTTGTGTCGTGGAGCTCAACAAGAGCCCCTAGCCCCCTACGGCCCCGGAGGCTTTAGGGCCAAGGCTGACCCTTTATACACACCTGCTTGCCTTCGGCAGGCACCCTAATTCAATAGAAAGCCCTTTGGGGTACATTGTTCGGGCCAAGGGCTGACCCTTTATACACACCTGCCTGCCTTCGGCAGGCACTGGCATTGTTGAGGCGAAAGTGCTTTTTTATGCAAGAAACAATGAGCAGATAAAAAAACGGAGACGACGATTTCAACAAAAAAATGAAAAAAATGAATTTTTGGTCAAAAAATGTAGATTTTGAACACTTTTCAAAAAAAAAAATGCTCCAGATGTCTTTCCGCCACCGGAAAACATGTTTTTCGTACTAATTACGACCTGAAACGTTCGAATATGTGGTCAAACACCAGTTTTGGCAACATGTGGTTATACCATACTTTAGCCAGTTTTTCACAACAAAGAAATACAAAATATAGTTAGTAAATTTGAATTGGCGCGTATAAACTTGGTATTTACGTTATGTTAACTGCGTCATAATCTGGACGCAGTTAACATGACGTCCATACATGTTTTTTAAACTAGGTGAAAAAATAGTGCAATGAAAATTTTTCAAAAAAAATTGCCTTGGTCCCCAAGCTAATTTGACCGGGGGCTCAGGTTTAAGTGCTTCCTAAATTCTAAAGTAACTTTTATAATTTTCAGCCATTCCTTGGCAAATATCTGAATGAGTGCTTGGTTAAATGCATTTGGTTGCAAGCACTACAACCTCAACTGCCCTTATCGACCTACCAAAGCTCCACGCCACCTCCACCACCTATATACCCGTACATACCAGGTGGCCTGCCTAATGACATGTATCCATATGGCCATTGCCAGATCAAATAGGCTTTGTAGGCTACATGCTGATTGTGATTGCTGTATTGCTAGCAGCTAATCTACTATTTTTTTCGCTCTACTGGTATTACACTCATGACCAGCCTCCAGAACTGCTCAACAACATAATGATGGGGGTGCTGAGGAATCAGTATGAATACTACAAAGATCAGCAGTGTTAGTTAAATGTTTGTGTGTCAAAGATCAACTGCCAATTGTGATTTTGGGTAAAAAAGACGGTTAAATCTTTTTGTTGTTGTGTTTTTTTTATGTTTTTGTTTTGGAAATAAACATATTTGCTTGCTCTGCTTGATGTTGCGGTCGAAAAAAAATTTTTTGTAAAATGAAACCAAAAATAAATTCCTTGGGCCATGTCCCCAATAAGTCCTTATTTCTTCTGACACTTACTCAAAAATAGCCACTACAGATTTTTGAGCAGGGGAATGCTGTTTGAGATAAAAAAAAATTAGCCTTTTACAAACCTACCGGAAAATTCGGAATCATTTAGACAAATTTGAGACTAGACTTTCAAAAAGAATAAGTCCTTTAATAATTTCTAATAGAGCGCCGCCGCCAAATGTTCATGCCAAATTGAAGCGAGCAAGAGCAAAGAATTGGGTAGGCTGATAGAAGAAGTCGATTTTGACAAAAAGTAACATAATTTGACGCATATAGTGATGCCTCGCTTGATTGTTGACAAATTTGTTAGAGTTGTAAGAAACAAAATCTGTTTGATTCCAATTTTTTTTATATTAACCTTGTCTTCGGAAATTTTGTACTGATTTTTGCAAATAGAGAGTGCAATTTTATTTCGCAACCTAAATATTTTTAGAAGTGCGCTCTCTAATAGTGCAGCACCCTCCTAGAGTGGAGAGTTTATAAACAAAGCACCATGGTGCTCTATTAGAGAGAACTTCTTGAAGTCTCTAACGTTTTATAGATATTTCTAATTTAACAAGATTTTAGGAAGTCCGAAATTTGTGAAAAAAATTAATGTACTCCAAAATAACAATTGCAGGCTCAAAAACGTATACGTATTTGCTCAATTAAACCCCATGGGGAATTATTTTTCAACCCCTAAAAAATCAAAAAAATTTGAGGCCGATTTCGAGATTTTTGAGTACTCAACCAAAATCTAAAAGTGGAATCAGGAGTGCTCGTGCTAATCAAGAAAACGCAAAAAAACAGATTAGGAAAATGTCTGCTCTGGGCTGAGATATAAGGTCCATATGGTGGGGATTATTAGAGAGTGGGGGATTAATAGAGAAAACGCGGTAGCTCAAAACGCTTTTAAATCATGTTTTTTCGACGTTTAGCATGTGAAACCGTAGAAAAAGTATTTTTAGGGCGCGGCCGAGCTTTTTGAAAAAAATCTTACCGAAAAATTGACTTTTTGCCTTGGGTTGACAATAATTTTACTTTAAAGGGTACGTGGATATTCAAAAGGTGGTGGTTTGCTGATTAAAGAAAAGCCTATGCAGTAGTTCACTCCACGAAAATTCTACGTATAGCAGAAAATATTGATCCTAAATAGTTCATCTGTGTGACAAATTGGGTGATTTCCTAGCCGAAAGAGGCTTGAAGAAAATAAAACAAAAAACAGTTACCAATTGTTCTATGACCATAGTGATCGCGCCGTCCGTTGCCGTTTTAACTTTTTTCGTCGCCGTCCTTAATTTTGTTTATATCGGATCATTTTTTTAATTTCACATTATATGATCAGTTTTATTTTTTACTTATTTTTTGGTGACCGTCGATGATTTATTTTATTTCAAAAAAATGGGACGTCCTAATTTCTCTGATTTTTTTGCGAAATTTCGGGAAAAATAAAAATAAAAGGAATCATGGCGTCAACCAAAATAAAGTGTAAAAAAACTGATTATACAATGTGAAATAAAAACAGCGAAATAAATCTGGTAAAAATGCAGAACGGCGATGAAAAAATTAGGACGGCGACGAACGGCGCGTACATATGATTGTGACTCAATAGGAATTTGTTGTAAACCTTTTTTACTTTTGAATATTAGATAAATTTCGGATGTTGGTAGAAACTACAGTTGAATCTCGCTAATCCGGCACCCCGAGCTTAGTTTGGTTGCCGCCGAAGAAACCCTAATGTTCACCCTCGACAATCCGACACTCCGGTAATCCGGTACCCTCACTAATCCGGCACTCAAACGCTGAACACTCCCGATTAACTAACCCTCAGTAATCCGGCAGTCGTATTAAATAAATTAATTAAACAACATTTGTATCAATATTTGTTTCAATGGTCTCAATTGGAAGACTTCTTCTACAAAGAACAGCATAAGAAAGAACGATTTTACCAACGATGCGTTACCAATCATTTATCGAAGAAGTAGTTTTCTTGGTGTTCTATAATTAAATCCCATCGATGAATTGAATTTGCTAGAAAAGAAACCAGGACTTGGTAGAATACACCAATATAGATGGTGTTTCAAGAAATTCGCCGGCTTTAAAATGGGCATAACTTTTTTTATAGGCCATTTTCCGAAATTCTCTTTCACAGATAAATTTATTTTGACGGGCAATTTTGTTTAGTGTATAATGTCAAAACGCGGTTTTTGGTTGGTCCCACTGTGGTTCGGGATTTAGCCATCCAGGGGCACCCATAGACCAGGACCAGAACCACAAGGGGGACCAAGCAAAAATCGTGTTTTTGACACTATACACTAAACAAAATTGCTCTCAAGAGAAAACGATTAGCAAAAACAGTAATTGGAAAAACGGTCTTTGAAAAAAGTTATGCTCATTTCAAAACCGGCGAATTTCTTGAAACACCATGTATCTAAGGACTCTACCCTGGTCTCCCTACCCAAAAAGTCAAATTTTTGCTTCAAGGCAAGTTATACTTTATTTAAAAGTTTATTTATTGCTGTAAGTAGCAGCGTGTTTGTTTTTTTTTTCAAAAAACCTATTACTTTGTCTAATTTAAAGTTAAAATAAAATAAGTAACTCACTCCTCTTTTTTTTTAAAGTGTGTTCATCTCATTGTTCAATTCCTATGAATCGAAACTGCTTATTTTATTATACAGGCCTTTTTGTGCTAGATCCATGCACCGAAAGTTTCAAGCTTTTTGCTGCAAACATCTAAAATGGCTTTTCAAAACATCTGAATTTAAGACCAATATTTAAATGCATTTATGATCCATTATTTTAGCAAATACCGTAAAAAACTCCAGTAACTCCCCCAGTGTTCTCAATAGTCAGAGGCAGAATGGTAATCAGAATGAAATTCAAAAATTCTGACAGTCAGAAAGCGCGGAAAATTATTCTGACTGTCAGAAATGAGAGTCAGAAAAAAAATCGATCAGATCACGCTGTTTTTTCCCTGTCTGAGAGTCAGAAAGAGTCTGACAGTCAGAATAATTTCCCGCGCTTTCTGACTGTCAGAATTTTGAATTTCATTCTGACTTTCCATTCTGCCTCTGACTATTGAGAACACTGCTCCCCCTGGTTCAAAATCGTGTTCTTGGCATTGTGTTTTTAGCCCACTTTTTGAATTCTGTTCTCAGGCAAAATACAACCTATCTTGTAGCCAGTGAGATGAGCTGCTAAATGAGTCCTAACTTGCCTGACAGAAGTTTAAAAAAACGGGTCAAAAACACAATGCCAAAACACGATTTTGAATTAGGGGGAGGGTTAATACAGTCTTTACGGCAATTAAAATTCGACAAAGCTTTTTTTTTGCAGCTAAAATATCTTTTTTGCATCTCAAAGACTTTTTGCATCTAATTTTTTTGCAGCTAATCGACTTTTTTCTGCAGCTAAAATACTTTTTTTGCAGCTAATTGCCTTTGCAGCTAAATAGGGTTGTCGAATCGAGCGCTCGATCTCTTTTAAAATCTCAGAGTCTCCGATCTGCGCCGTTTGATCAAGCACAACTATGGACAAAGAATGGGAGTTTTTTTGGCCGCTTATTTGTTTGGTGTGGTAAAACGGTCATGTGTGGTCGATTAACCATGGTTTCGATGAATTTAATTCTAAAAAATCCATTAATGAGGCGGCGAAGCTGCTGAAATTCGAATTCGAATCGAGCGCTCGAAATTTCGAATATCGAATCGAGCGCTCAACTCGAAAATTTCGAGCGCTCGACAACCCTCGACAACCCTTAGGCCTCCGATTTATCTGGAAATCCATTATTTTTGGGTTTTTCTCACAGATTTGAATGTTATGTAGTCCACTGTTATTTGTCACCGCTCTTTTCTAGAGCTTTCAAGGCATCTAATTGTCGAACTCGAGTTCATCCAGTGCGAACTTACATAAACTGAGAATGACGCTGCGGTCGTAGGCTTCTGGTACAAGCTCCATAAAAAGTTAATAAATAACTCTATTAACCCCCCCCCTTGTTCTAAATCGTGTTCTTGGCATTGTGTTTTTTTAGCATTTTTAAAAGACTTTTTTTGCAGCTATATTTTTAAATGGAAATCTGCTTATCTTATGCTTGTATTGTTGTTTTTAGCAAGGATTATTATACAATTGGAGAAAGGAGGGGTACGGATCATATTTTGAACTCTCAGGTTCAAATCTCCCAGGTGCACATCCTATTTTTACTCCATTTTTGATTTTGCACACAATTTGTTATTTAAAGGTTCCTCAGGCTCTTGGATATCCAACTAACCATCAGCACAGGGTCATAAAAGTCACTGGAACTTACTTACAAGCCATGACCTCCCTTAGGCCTCCGTTTTATCTGAAAATCCATTATTTTTGGGGTTTTTCTCACAGCTTTGAATGTTATGTAGTCTACTGTTATTTGTCACTGCTTCTTTTCTAGAGGCTTTCAAGGCATCTAATTGTCGAACTCGAGTTCATCCAGTGCGAACTTACATGAACTGAGAATGACGCTGCGGTCGTAGGCTTCTGGTACAAGCTCCATAAAAAGTTAATATGACATTGTGAGAAAGTAAGTGAAGAAGATCGGTAACAAAGAGGTGATGAAAACAAAGTAAACAAATGGCTTTCAGGCGGTTCCTTTATTTGATAGCCATTTGCATAAAATTGCAAAAAAAAGTAGTTGGCGACAGCAAAGCAGCGCTGGAAGTGATATTAATCGATTGATGGATACTTTTTGGCACTACAAGTAGGTTAACTTAAATAAATGGAGTAAAAAATAGGGTGTGCAATTGAGAGGATTTGAACCTGAGAGTTCAAAATATCATTCGTACCCCTCTTCTCTCGAATTGTATAATAATCCTTGCTGAAAACAACAATACAAGCATAAAATAAGCAGACTTCCATTTAAAAATATAGCTGCAAAAAAGTCTTTTAGCTGCAGAAAAAAGTCGATTAGCTGCAGAAAAAGTCGATTAGCTGCAAAAAAAGTCTTTTTTAAATGCAAAAAAGCTTTGTCTGTTAAAATCTGAAATACAGACAGCAAGGGCATGAAAAATTGATATATAAAAATCAATATCAAAAAGAGTCATAAGTAGGGTTGTCGGGGCGCCGGAATTTTCGGATTTTTGGTAGTTTGAAAAATAAGCGCGCACGGGCTCTTAGTAGAGGAAATACGGTAATTGGAACCTAACTAATTATAACTAGAAGTATGTGACTAGATCTTCGATTTAACTTGTAGAAAAGGTTTAACATCATAATTAATTTATTTATTACAATTCCTAAATTTATAAAGTAGCTTTTTCATAGCTTATCAATTTGTTCAAGTGTAATTGCATTTGACACGCTCTGGCAGGTCTCTGGTGCCTGCGCTGGAGCACAGAGTCAAAATGTTGTGGCATTTGAGCCGAGAAGAAACTACGAGGATTAGCAATGAAGATATCGACAACTGGAGCAACGTTGTGTTGACAGTAGCTGAACCTCCATTACCTCCACTTCTTCCAGTTCCGCGGGTTGCACCACCTCCATTACTTTTCTTTAGCATCACTATCACCAAGACGATCAGCGCCAAAAAACTCCAGCACCAATAGCCCATTGCAAAATGCCTAGGTTGGAAAAGAAGTCTACCAGTTCTCCATAAGGTCGTATGTAGAGTCAGCAATATGCTTGGCTAGCTTGGCCTGAGTTTTAGCAAATTCTTTGTCTCTAGCTTCTTTTTGTATATCAATCTCCTCCAGCTGTTGAGCAGTTATGTTGTAGAGAACTGGCAAGCTGGATTACGTCTGTAATTTTAATCTTGTTTATAAACGGAAAATTGGGAAGTAATGCCATTAACAAGGCTTTGAAAATCTATTACATGTTGTAACCCATAATTAACCTCCCCAATAAATAATTTCCAATCGCGCTCCAGGTGTAAATCTACGTGGCTACTCACCCCTTCTTGTTACCTGATTTATTTACGGAGGGTATTTGTGGTAGGGGTTATTTCTCACTCACGGTCGATTCAACATACCTGATTTACATCTGCTTAGAACACTTTATGTGTCCCTTCAACACAATATCGCCAATGATTGATATTTGTTTTCTGTCAAGCTGATAGGAAAGGTGCCATTGGAGTTGCGTAGCTCTTACACTCTGTACCTTCAAACAGTTTCCATCCCTAAAAAATAAAAAAGATGCGTAGAGTCTAATCAAAATTGAAAAAGTACTTCGAGCAACTTGCTGACCAAGAATTTTCCAGCAAAAGTTATATTTTGGTGAAGTTGCTAGTATCTTACAAAAGATAGAGCGAGGGCATGAGTCAGTGGAAAAAGGCACACATATAGAAATGTGCTCTTTGCTGCAACGCCACAGCTTTGGGTTCTAAAATGAAAAATCGGGTTGTTATGCGGAGCACATATCAGAAAAAACTTTCCTAGCATAGAAAAAATCTCAAGAACATTTCAACATTTCAACTTTCCAACTATTTTAAATCATCAAAATCGGCGACCCGATTCAAAATGTGCCAGGCACTGATCCATTTCAAATACAATATGGAAAATAAAGCATCAAAAACAAAAACATGGTGAAATAAATTTAATTTAAAAACCTTCTCTGTGCAAGCAGACTTTCGAACAGCAAAACATTCCAGTAGACCATCAAAAGAATAATGCCCAAAGATCTTCTCAAAGTAGAGAAGTGTGAAACTGAAACTCTAAGAGTAGGGTAAAGTGACTTCGTTGAGCTTCGAAGTCAGGTTTGGGTTGCCTAAGGTTGACTTCGAGAGTCAAGGTGATCCTTGTAGCTGAAAAGGTGAGATGCGTAGAGCCGACCTGAGCTGACCTGCCTTGATCGTCGTCTGAAGTTCTGACGATCAAGTCCAATGTTGAGTTGGGGTGGGTTCAACGAATGGTTTCACAAAATTATTACAAAGCGGCAGATAAACACAAAAGATTAAACAAGGCAAGAAAGATTACTTTATGGCTCTCTGGTGGCCTTTATATAGGGGCTGAGAGAAGCGGTTCCTAGACAGTTGCTGAGTCATAGTGACTGACTCAGCGACATCCAGTGCGAACTTACATAAACTGAGAATGACGCTGCGGTCGTAGGCTTCTGGTACAAGCTCCATGAAAAGTCAATATGACATTGTGAGAAAGTAAGTGAAGAAGATCAGTAACAAAGGAGGTGATGAAAACAAAAGTAAACAAATGGCTTTTAGGCGGTTTCCTTTATTTTGATAGCCATTTGCATAAAATTGCAAAAAAAAGTAGCCGACAGCAAAGCAGCGCTGGAAGTGATATTAATCGATTGATGGATACTTTTTGGCACTACAAGTAGGTGAACTTAAATAAATGGAGTAAAAAATAGGGTGTGCAATTGAGAGGATTTGAACCTGAGAGTTCAAATATCATTCGTACCCCTCCTCTCTCCAATTGTATAATAATCCTTGCTAAAAACAACAATACAAGCATAAAATAAGCAGATTTCCATTTAAAAATATAGCTGCAAAAAAAGTCTTTTAGCTGCTGAAAAAAGTCTTTTAGCTGCAGAAAAAAGTCGATTAGCTGCAAAAAAAGTCTTTTTTAGATGCAAAAAGCTTTGTCCGTTAAAATCTGGGATACAGACAGCAAGGGCATGAAAAATTGATATATAAAAACCAATATCAAAAAGAGTCATTAGTAGAGTTGTCGGGGCGCCGAAATTTTCGGCTCGGCGCGCCGAAATTCGGCTTAAGTCTAAAATTTTCGGCGCGCCGAGCCGAAAGCCGAAATTTTCGGCGGCCGAGCCGAGCCAAAAGCCGAAAGCCGAAAATTTTCGGCCGGCCGAGCCGAAACTCGAAAATTTCGGGCGGCCGAGTCTGCGTCCGAGACTTAAAAATGGAGACAGTTTCATTCCTGGACAATAAATGATTTTAAATTAAAATTTTCGGCGCGCCGAGCCGAAAGCCGGAATTTTCGGCCGACCGAGCCGAGCCGAAAGCCGAAAATTTCCGGCTTTTAGGCTTGAAAAGCCGAAATTGGCGCGCCGAGCCGACAACCCTAGTTATTAGTTTATAGTTTATTGAGAAAAATACGAGGTTCGTTCTTTTTGTAAAAAAATTTAGCCATAGTTTAAGGGTTAACTGTTTTGAGTCGCTTTTCAAATCGCACTTTCTATTATTTATCACTTTAACGGCTCAAATTTGCCATTTCAACAAGTTATGAGCAATCAAGTAAACATTGGTTCCACCAGCAGCCACCCACTTCTTTTACCTCAATTGATCGAAAATCAATAAAAGCAGGACACACACACAACAACATCAATATTTTAATCGTCCTGATTGTCTAAAGTTCTTCTTTACTTAAAACAGCACCTGTTTCCTATACTCAATTTTTTTATTGCTATGTGTTTCATCAAACTTTCAGACAAGAAAACCAGTATCAAGCCAAACTCTTTCTTTTTCTCTTTTTGCTTGACATTTTTGCGTTATTGCGGTTACTGGTTTGCGCGATCTTATATCTTTTTTTTTGATTTGGCTGTTATTAATTAAAACTGATTGCTTATATTTTTCAGATATTTACGAACTGACCTAAAATGGCCTACGAAATTCAGACGATAATTGAAATAATTCTTTGCATTTTTTTGCCTGTAAGTTTTGAGCGTACTTATCCTTCCAACTTTTGAAGAAAAATACTACATTGTTTTTTTGGAACTTGTTGGGTGTTTCACTTATTTAAAAATAGTTTTTAAGGGACTTCTAAGTAATTTTTATATGCTTAAAACGATAAAAAAAAGTTATTTTCGAACACCTTTCCACACAAAAAAATGGATTTTTTGAAAAAAAATCGACAAAAGCTTGACTTTTTGCCTTGGGGGGCCAAGGCAAATTACCTTGTATTAAGGTATTCTATCGTTAAAACACTATTTTAAAATAAGTGAAAAACCCGCCCTCTAACCCAACAAGTGCCGTTTTCTGCAAATATTCAACTTAAAATGGTTAACTCTGGAAATTTAAATTTATTGAGCTCTGTGAGAGTTTTGAATTTGTTGTTCAGTCAATTTCAGTTCAAATGACCAATAAGTTATTGAAAACTCTCGAAAAATTTAAAATTAAAAAAATGCCTTCGTCCATTTTGGTATTGTGTAATTGACTAGCAATGTTAATAAGACTTTTTTGCTAAATCCTTAATGAGTTTTTCAAAGTCACATACTGGCTATCCAAGAATCTCTCATAGACGAGTGAAAAACAAGTTCGGGAGCCTCGCTTGTAAGACGCAGAATTATGGCTGTCTCTTAGTCTTTTCATCCATCACATTTTTTGCCATTCTGATTAGAAAGGCCTTTTAGTTAAATTTTTTTGATAATGGTCTAAAAATTCCTCATAACGGTCTAAAATTTAATGTGGGCTCTTACAAGAGCCTGAGCACTCATTAGAGGAAATAAGGCATATAAAGGGACTATCTTCCAAAAAATACTTCAAAATTAGTTTTTCTTTAAATATGCTTTGCTAAAAAAAACTAAAGCATGACTAAATTTTAAAAGCAAATAATTATGACTTTAAAAAGTTTTAAACTTGCGTTCCGAGTGATTTCGAACGTTCAAGTAAATCACCCACTAAATTTGCAAATAATTTTTGTCACAAATGTCAAATTGCAGAAAAAGAAACGCAGAAATCAACTTTTCTGCGACATTTTATAAAAAAGCTTTTTTCAGCCAGTTGCCATCTTTGTGCATGCTAATGACCTCAACATTCATGGTATAAATAACTTTTCTAAATGAAATCCACTAAAATTATTATTTTAGTGCTGATTTCAATCATTTTGTGCTTTCTATTTTGGCTCCCGGCAGTAATTCACGGTTTTTGGTACTGCTTCTTTCAATGAATCCGAACCTACCTGTCTCTCTGTCTCTTTCTAATCCTACTAAAGGACTCCTGCTGCTATCACTAACTACTGCTACAAACACTTGCACACAATTTTCACTTTATTATTAACACCAGAATGCCTGATTGTCCTAAGAGCACATCCTGGTGCAGAATTTAACGCTAAACACGATAGCAGCAAATAAGTAGATAGCGTGAAAAAAATGAAAAAAACAGTACTTGCGGGTCAGCTGCCTCTACGAACCAACCAAGTCAAAATTTTTGCGTATGAAACTTCAAGAGGGCAGATCTCGTCAATTTCTATTACCGATGCCTGTAACTCATATCTTAAAAGAAGCGCGGCTCACGGCTTTCTAATAAGATATCATTAAGGTGTTTATGACAATTAAATTTAAAAATTTTACTTCAAAGAAAAATTATGTCATTTTTCAAAAACGTAGTTAATACTTACGAACGGAACAAAAAGTATGATAACGTCATTTTGTCAGTTATCGAGCTATACTATTCGACAGAGCAAGAAAAACTGCACCAGAAATACATTTGACATATGGCAAAAAAAAGTTTTGGGAGTGTTTAGCGAGACTCTCAGAAAAAATTAAAAATCAGTATTGACGTAAAACTCATATTTCTCTGAAGAAACCCTAATTTTTGGCACCGGATTCGTGTTCAGCATGGTCGATTTGCTTAGAAATCTGCCCTTAACATGAGAACTTGATGTCAAATTTTAAATTCCGCTCAAGAGAAAAAATATTCAAATCAATTTTTTTGAAATTCAAATTATTTTCGTCCTGAGCGGAATTTAAAATTTGACATGAAGTTCTTATGATCGTCCATGCTGAACACGAATCCGGTGTCAAAAATTAGGGTTTCTTCAGAGAAATATGAGTTTTACGTCAAAACTAATTTTGACATTTTTTTGAGAGTCTCGCTAAGCACTCCCAAACTTTTTTTACCATACGTCAAATCTATTTCTGGTTCAGTTTTTTTTGCTCTGTTGAATACCCGATAACTGAAAAAATGACGTTATTACACTTTTTGTTCCGTTCGTAAGTACTATATACGTTTTTGAAAAATGACACAATTTTTTCTTTTTAAGTTTACATTTAATTGTCATAAATACCGTAATGATATTTCATCAAAAAGCCCGTGATCTGCGCTTTTTTTTAAGTTATAAATTACAGATGATCTGACCTCTTGAAGTTTCATACGCAAAAATGTTGACTTGGTCGGTTCGTAGGGTTCATAGGGGCAGGTGACCCGCAAATAGTGATTTTTTTTTCAATTTTTTCTCACTATCGTGTTTAGCGTAAAATTCTGCACCAATATGTGCTCTTAGGACAATCAGGCATTCCAGTGTTAAGTAGTCTATAATGCAAATAATAAAAGTCTTTGATTATTAATTGTTCAACAAATATCAACAAACACCGAAAAGCTACATGAAAATAAAACAATAATTTTTTTCCAAGAAATAGTTATTGGCAAAATAACAGTTATTGACACGATAAAAAAATCAATTGGTTATTGTTTGAAAAAGAATTTCTGTGATTTTAAAGTTTGGTTGAACCCCTCAGAAAATAAGAAACTGAATGTTTGGGTTCAAATGAAAGCATGCGATGTGCTAAGTACGATAGCGATGCATGACTGATCACCTGCATCATCTTAAATTTCAGTGCACCAAGAAGCAAAATTTCATTATGGATCTTTATGACGGACATTTTCTCGATTTCCTATTTTATTTCAAGTTTTCAGCGAATTACAAAAAAATTTTCAAAAAGCATAATTTTTATTATAACCCACTTTTTCGTTCTGCAAAAGTTTTGCATACAAAAAATCACTTCAAAATGTCATTTTAAAGTATACATTGGGTATATTTGTGTATTGTGGATGTGAATTATGAAAAGTTATTGTTCGGCAAATTTTCGTTATTTTTCAAAGTCCATAATAATATTTTGATGATGACATCTTGCGAAAAGTTTTTTGATCTCACAGATAAAAACCAGTTATTGACGTATCAACAATGAAATCAACAAATATGTTTAGTAGCATTTTGCTTATTTTTTCTCGGAGTCACTGAACTACAAAAAATTGTTTGTTTTTCATAAATTCAGCTTGAATTAGCGCCATTATCTAATCAAATCACACTAAACTCATGTGACTGATGAATAACTTTTTTTTAAGTTGGCATTGCATCAACTGTCGTTTAAAAATGAATAAAACATATGATACTTTGGTGACTGAGAACACTCTCAAGGCATGAAATATTGGTTTATTGTGCTTTTTACATATTTTAGCGCCATTATTACTTTTTGTGTTTTTTTAATGTATTTTTTAGATTAATTTACTTCCTTGTCTCATAGTTCACTGAAAAAATATGAAGGTGACTCCAGTTTTGCCTGCTCATGACGTGACTGAAGACAATGGAACCGAGAGCTTAGTGGTTTGTTAATTTGTTTTGGAATAATTTAAATTTTGAACTTGAGAGGGTCACGTTATAGAAAGACTCAACTTAATTTTTGAAGTAAAAATATTGTCCCCGTAAAATTTGCAAGTACCATTTGCATCAAAGGTGATGATGCTTTCAAAACAGTTTTGCAACTTTTTTTCTTTGATTAAAATATATATAAAGAAATAACCAAATTACAGCAAAGAATCGCAAGAAAAGATGCAGCAGAGAAACGGACACTGCAAGAGGCTAAAGCTTTGCAAACCAAAGCTCACATGGCCGTTTGTTCAACTTTGGAGTGGCACCAAGTCTAGCCGATGTCGAGGAAGTAATTGAAGCTAAAGAAGAACAAATTATAGCTGAGCAGAATGATTCAAGGTATAAATACAAAATTTCTAGAAACAATATTTTAAGATATCTTAGAAAAAATAAAATTTTATTACCTATTCCTTTTTCTCTTTTTCTTAAAATAAATTAGATTTTCATTTAAAATAAAAGATCTCAGCGATTCCTTTCCTCCCAACGGCGTACAGTTACATTTGAGTGCAGAAATCGTAAATTTGTTAAATGGACTTTTTGGTTAGTCACACAAGTTTTATTCAATGTTGGACAAAATTACAATTTAAAACAATTTTAGGGGACGGAACAGAAGGTACCGAATCTGCACATGTTGAAGTGCCCTTATGGATTTGCGGTTAGTTTTTTAGTTGTTTTAATGAAGTCAAAAAGACCATCTATCTATCAGTGGAAGACAACATTTTTGAGAAAATGTTGGGTATGTAGGACAAAAACTGTTAAAAAATAATTTTTTTTTGTGTTAAGCAGAAAAAAGAATAGAAGGCGATTTTCGTCATTTTTGGAAAACAAAAGTGGCTAACGGCTATAGTGCCTGGGCTTGAATGCTGTTTTTTTAAATAAATTTTGATGCGTTGGGTTAAGATGAAAGGCTAAATCAGTAAAATAAAAAAAAAACTTTCAAGCCACACTTTAAAATAATTTGATTGATAATAGCTATTTTTAAATTTGCTTTTAGAACATTTGTATAGAGCTACACAAAAGATGGAAATACCTGAGTATCTTCCGGAGCGTAAGTATCAACTTTATGATTTTAAGTATTTTTTTCAATAAATATTTTCAGGTGAGGTGTCTGAATCGGACAGCAGCGAGCTTAGTGAGAATGGAAGGAGTAGTCCAGCGTCTTCTACCAATCAACTTCACCCTAATTCGACACTTTGCAATGAAGAAAGAGTGGTTATGTTGAACACCCTCTACCAAATGTTCTCCGCTAGTATACCAATGAAAGATATTATGAAATGTGCCAAACAACACAAGTTAGTTAGGCTTTCACAAGCCTGTTAGAGAAATTTTTATAGTTTTTTAATTTTTTTGGCAAAAGTTTATACTCAATTATTTTAACTTTCAGTTTTGACCCTGAAGACACCTATCTATACTTGGCCAACGCTGTGTCTGCGTTCGATGACATAGAACCAGAAAAACATACTGACAATACAAATGAAAAATTTAACAACAGCTTTGTGATAGTGCCTTCTAAAGATCCTACTGTTATAATGCCGCAGAAAAAAGAGTCTTTGAAGTTTACCAGAAACAATGTGAGTTTGAAAACATTTTAAATATTTTCGACATTTAAATCATTAAAAACTCGCAGCTCGATATAATGGCCCAAGCCAAATCCGTTACCGCCTACAGCCGTCTTTCCCGCCTTTTTACTTCAATTTTGAAGTCTTTAGCCAGTTTTGACAGTATAATTCGAACTAAGCAAGAATTTCTATTTTGCCATTTAGAAAACAAAATCTCAATAAAATGGCATTTTTTAAATACGAGGGCCAAATTATTAAGGGTTTTGTTTTGTTTAACACGGGAACGGCTGTACGTCCTGATGGTATTTCCTTGTGCAGAATTTCACGCTGAGCACGATGGTGAAAAAAAATTGAAAAAAAAACTCTACGGTAGTCAGCGGCCTTTGTGAACCATCAATGCCAAGATTTTTGCCTATGCCACTTGAAAGAAGTAAAACATGCCACTGTTTCGATATATTTATTATTTTTCATGTGCGAAAAAAGCGCAGATTGCGAGCTTTTGAATGACATATCGTGAAGGTATTTATGACAATCATATGAAAATTTTTGGCTCATAGAAACCATTGTCTTTTTTTCAAAAACGTTGTTCATACAAAAAATGTATAAAAAGTGTGGAAACGCCGTTTTTTAGTTAACGGTTGATACTTTTCGACAGAACAAAAAAACTGCACCAGATAGTGCTTTTAAGTAATCTGCAACAAGGCTTTTTGAACGTTTAGCAAATGTTCAAAAGTATATACCAAAGGGCATCTTGACCTGAAGCTTCGATTTCGCTACATAAATCTGAAATTCTGACACCTGATTCGTGTTCAGCATGGTCGATTTACTTCAAAAACTGTCCTTTGATTATCACAATCCCTGTCAAATTTCAAATTCCGCTCGATACAAAAATTATTTAAATTCAAATTTTTCAAATTTCAAATGATTTCTGTCTCGAGCGGAATTTGAAATTTGACAGTGATTGTGATAATCAAAGGACAGTTTCTTAAGTAAATTGACCATGCTGAACACGAATCAGGTGTCAGAATTGAGATTTATGTAGCGAAATCGAAGCTTCAGGTCAAGATGCCTTTTGGTATATATTAGGTTGTCTCAAAAGTTCGCACCGCGTTGCCTTGGTCCCCCCCCTGTCGAAAATTTTGTACAGTTTTAAAAAGTTCTTTCTGTTTATTTTGCAATGTTTTTCAGTTTTTCGTTTATTTTTGGCTCAGCTCATATTGTTTATTGTTTTTAGATGGATAGCAATCATATTCGCCACGTTATGTTGTTTTTGTTTGATTTTGGGCTGAATGGAACGGATGCTGCAAACAAAATCTGCGAAGTTTATGATTATAAACGTTTGACTGTGAAACGGTGCGAACTTTTGAGACAACCTAATCCTTTTGAACGTTTGCTAAACACTTAAAAAGCCTTGTTGCAGATTACTTAAAAGCACTATCTGGTGCAGTTTTTCTTGTTTTGTCAAAAAGTATCAACCATTAACTAAAAAACGGCGTTCCCACACTTTTTTCAATTTTTTTTCACCATCGAGCTCAGCGTGATATTCTGCACAAGGACATACCATCAGGACGTACAGCCGTTCCCGTGTTAATGGCAAGATTTTCAAGTTATTCAGAAAAAACTTGGTTACAGTTGGGACCAGATCGTCCAAACAGAACTGGCAAACGACCTTGAAAAGCATGGTAAAAAGTGTCTAACTAGGATAACAAATTTGAGGTGGGGTTTGACAGAATGTCGGAGTGCTTTTTCTAAATTCAACTTAGAGCACTGAATTCAGCGTTAAAAAAAGTTTAAAGTGAATTTTAAGCACTACTACGACTCACTAGAGAACAAGCACACGATGGAGCAAGTGCATGAGCTGCGAGATCAGGCTAGTATGCTCAGAAATAAGCAAGATCACTATCTCAATATGGAGTCTTTAAATACAAAAAAGTTGCTAAATGGACACTATTTAGGCAAAGTAGCTAAATATTTCTATCTACATAGAAAATACAATTTTTCTGCTTTCCAGGCCCGAGAACAGAACAAAGAAGCAGAAGAACTGCTGCTGCTTTCTGATTACATAGAATTGTGCATCACCAAAGAGGAGCACTTTATTGATTTGCATACTTTAACAGGGGATAGAGCACTAGAATTAGTTAAGAGCAAAATAGATTTGTGCAGAGGTAGGTTAAATTAGCGATTGCAAAGATAATTCACAAGTCTAATTTTAATTGGTTAAGAAAAATACCCGTACCAGAAAAAACTGCATATTATCACTGGTTATGGCAAAACAACTGGACGGCCTTCTGTTCTCAAAGCTAGGATTCGACGATTTTTGGAGCAGAAGCGAATAGAGTAAGTTTTAGGCCGAGTTAGCAGATTTGCCGGCAAGACAGAATTTGACAAATGTGAATTAACCTGAATTTTGTATAAGCTCCAAATTTTTAAAAAATGGTGCCCAAAAAAGTGGAAGCTAGATATAAGATACACCTTTATGACCGGAACATATGTATCTTATTCCGAGCGTTATTTGGTTTCAAAATTGGCAGCTGTATCTTACAATGACTTTTTGCTACTTCGAAATACCGTGTAAACCAAGTATTCCAGCCGACTTGAAAGGTCTAGAATTTTTTTCCTGAACGTGAAGAAAACAAATTATAGCTCATTCGATAACTTTGAATCTACGGTTTGTTCGACCAAAAAAATTATAACTTTAGTGCTATGATCACAGCGTGTCAGGCCTTGTAATCATATGCGATCAAATTTAGAATGGCATAATATGATTTGGTTCACCGAAAGATGAAATATGCCACCAAAAAGATTATTTCTGCCACCAAAAACTAAAATTTTGTTCATGGTCGCTGTTTCCTTGTATGGTACGTCGAGTCTCGATAACCTTGCACCTTATTTATCAAAAACACGAGCCAGGTTATTGAGACTCGACTGTAGCTGCTAGTTTTGAGAATTCTGTTGCTATAGGATATCAATGAACCTTTTCATGGCTGCTTTCAGAGTTCGGTGCCGAAAAGTACTTTTCGTGGCAAAAATTAAGCCAAATTATTCCCCGATTTTCGGACATTCTTGGCTGCATCTCACTTCTGAAGTTTTGTCACCTAGTCCGAGACTGTAACATGAAAAAAAAGAAAATAAGTCATGACTCATGAGTAAGTATATATCACGAAACGTATTTTACAGTCAAAAAGAAAGGTTTATTGTGTTTTTAACTACATATTTAATTACAATTTTGTCGGTAGATTTTTTTCGGCTGGAAAAACTTTGGATTCTCACACTGGATTCGTGTTCAGCGTGCTCTTCATAAAATAAAGCTTCTTTTGAAATTTCAGAGTCACTGCCAAATTTTGAATTCCGTTCAAGGCAATAAACATTTGAATTTAAAATTTCAATGTTTATTGTCTTGAGCGAAAATCAAAATTTGACGGGGACTCTGAAATTTCTAAAGAAGTTTTACAATCAAATCGACCACGCTGAACACGAATGCAGTGTCAGAATCAAAAGTTTTCCCAGCGGGAAAAAAGTTATAAAAAATTGGTTTCACAACTTATATATTCATTTTGCACATTTTGTCATAACTTGACAATGAACTATAGTTGCATTCAAAGCCAAAATGACAGTCACATTCTGCTCTTTGTTTTTGTTTTGATTATTCAGCTATTTTATCTCTGCACAAAGTTTTTTGCTTGTAGAAAGTAAGAATGGAGCGTTTTGAAAATCGCTACTCCAACAAACAAGTGGTGATTTATCTTAATCCTTCAAATTGAAAGAGTTTATGGTTGGTATTTTCAAAAAGCTAAATTCCTGGCGGTCATTTTGGTATATTATGAGCGTGGGTGTAGTATGACCATCATGGCGCATTAATTGAAAACCTGTGGGTACCCAGCTGGATTTTGACCCTGGCAATGTGTTACCTCCCGGACCCTTTTACACCTACTTAATCAATGATTGAAGCGAAAAGCACCCGCGCCATCGTGTTCACCGTGAAATTCTGCATCAGAATCAACAAAAGTCACAACCGGTCTTTCTCGTGTTAAATTTTTCTAAACAGATAAATAAAAAAGATATTAAATTTTGAGAAAAAATAAAGGGTACTAAAAATCCAAAGAAAAAAATGTAACTATATATATGTAGTAAAAACATAATGAATCTCACTTTTTAAGTGTAAAATGAGTAAGGCCGTAAAGTTTTGACTTAAACTAAGAAATTTGACAAAATTAAAGAAAAAAATATATGCCGATCTCAGCCGATCTGACCCGATCTGACCCGATCTGAACTGATCTGACCCGATCTAAACTGATCTGATCTGATCTGAACTGATCTGATCTAAATCGATCTGATCTTTTTTCAAATCTGTGTAAAATGCGTAACGCCGTAAAATTTTGACTCAAAGTGTGAAATTTGACAAAATAAAAACAAAAAAGTATATGCCGATCTCAGCCGATCTGACTCGATCTGATCCGATCTGATTCGATCTGACCCGATCTGATCTAAATCGATCTGATCTTCTTTCAACTTTGTATAAAATACGTTTCGCCGTAAAATTTTGACTCAGAAAGTGAAATTTGACTAAATTAAGGAAAAAATATATTATGTCGATCTGATCTTGATCTGATCTGATCTTCGGCGATCTGATCTGAACTGATCTGATCTCTGCCCACCCCTGCCCATGCCCCACCCACTTGAGCGCACTGTCCCTGCGAGCAGATTCTGCCGAGTACCTTGGTCACTTAAGCTAGCTTGATAGGCTTGTCCAAGTTTATCGCCGATAGGTAGCGTAGCTGAGGCAGAACTGAGATCTAAATCAATTTATTTATAAGCGTTTTACTTAACGACCAATCCTTGGTTTGAGGTTGCATCTAGAAGAACAGCAACATAGCTCCAAAAACAAAAAATTAGCAGATAAATAATTTTCTGGCAAAATTTAGAAATTTGCTGGTGAAATTTAGACTTTTGAGAGCGCACTTTAGTTATAGCCTTTAAAAAATATCTAAATCGTATCAAGACCCCTAAATTACAGACACAAATATTAAGGACAATACTTTTTTTTGGCGCAAAAACACTTTTTTTGGCGCAAATATACTTTTTTTGGCTCAAATATTTGTTTTGCGTAATTAGATTGAAAATTTTCAACTTTTATAAAAAGCTTTTACATCATCATGTAGCCACGCTCTTCTAGTTTCTAATAAAGTATCATTCTTTTTAAAATCGCGGGAGACAGCTCTTTTATTGCGAAAATATATTTCAAATTATTTTTTGTTTGCGATTAAAAAATACTTTCAAAATCAAGAACCATTTATTAGTCGAGCCCAATGTTGCTTGACAATGCCAGATCGGACGACCTAGACAACAACCCAAGTGCGCACCTCCCCCCATCCAAAGAGTAGTTTTCTCTAAGCCAACTTTTTCACTTTTCACCTGTTTCACACCTTTACGCCGATAAGACCATGGTATTTGGCCGCTTCGTAGCCAAAGACCAGCACACTCCACATTGCAATGGATTGGGGAGAAAAAAAATCAAGCGAACCGAAAATAATAGGCTTAGAGAAAAATACTCTTTGGAGGGTGGGGGGGGGGGGTGGTAGAGTCGGGGTTTGCACTTTGAGCTATAACCTGTTATTGGTAATCGATGATTCTCCTCATTTGATAAATGAAACATTAAATTTGGTTCGTACTCATTTGGGCGAAACTCATTTGGGCGCCCTCATTTGGGCAAAACTCATTTGGGCGCCCTCGTTTGGGCGCCCTCATTTGGGCGCCCTCATTTGGGCGCCCTCGTTTGGGCGCCATTATTTTATATTGGTCTTTAAATGTCTCAGATAGTCTAAAAAAGATACGTTAACCTCAGTGCTTGTAAGTAAACCACCAAGTACCCACCCATGAAGGGTATCCACCGGGCGGCGTTGAATTGATCCAGAGCGAATTGATCCACAAAAATTTACGAAACGCAATGTTTTTATATTTTTGTCTTCACAATTTTACTTGTTAATTCAAACATTGTTCTTATGAACCAACAGTAGTTTTGCTGGATATCCCATGTACCGACAAAAGCAAGTGGTGATCTACTTGGATCACAAAAAAATGATTTTTTTTTTACTTTTTCACTTTCCAAAACCTGTTTTCTGGACTAATTCGGGCACGCTGAAGATGGTTTGATAGTGGTCAAATGCCATTTTCTCGAAAATTTATTGTTTTGATAAAACCGAGTTTTCGGTAAAATGAATTATTTTCCAAAACTCAAAAAATATTCAAGAAAATGGCCTTTTACCACTACCAAACCATCTTTAGCATGCCCGAATCACTCCAGAAAACAAGATTCGGAACATGAAAAACGAAAAAAAAATTTCGATCCAGGTGGACAACCACTTGGTTTTGTTGTACTCAGATAGTCATACTCAGGTTGGGGAACTCAGGTAGTGTAGCAGTACCCGGACAGTGATATTTTGTCTTGTGGAATTTTCAAATTATAATGTTTTGCTATGACCAACCTCAGTTCTACTGGATAATCCATGGACCAACTAAACCAAGTGGTCGACCACTTGGTTTAGTTGGTTCCTAGTCCGAGTTCACTAACTTGGGGACACAAAATGTTGTGAGGAATGAGTGGGCTTAAAGAGTGGGCAGAAATGGTGGTGGTACCCAGGTTTTCAGGTGGCAACACCAAATGAAAATGTTATGGAACTACCAAAACATGTTTAGCACTTGATTTCGGATAGGATAAAATGGATTTTGATCGATTTTCACTAAATGTAAAATTTCAGGATTATGGAGCTGGATACCCTTTACATGTGGGTACGTGATGGTTTCCCTACCGTCCCTGGGGTGAACATATGCTTTTCAGACTATCTGAGAAATTTAAAAACCAATATAAAATATTGGCGCCCAAACGAGGGCGCCCAAATGAGGGTGCCCAAACGACGGCGCCCATATGAGTTTCGCCCAAATGAGGGCGCCCAAATGAGTTTCGCCCAAATGAGTGTGTACGTTAAATTTTAGATGCAAATAAAAAAATGATCCGCGAAAACATTTTCCGCATTTCCGGCTGTCCCACGCCAGTGCGAAAACTCGAAATCGCCATTGTCATCAACGGCGATGGTCTTTTTTCATTTTTTTGAAAGTAAAAGTGTTGAGATATGACTCTTCAAAAACATTTCGTTAAGACACTTTTAAAACATCTGAAAATCCTTGGGGGATATTTAATTTTGCTGTCGAAAATTTGATATCTGCTGCATTCAAATTCCTTATTGACTTTTGGCAACGAAATTTAGAATTTTCGGCAGCGGAATTTGAATTTGTAGCATCAGACTATATCATGGGCGTAGCTAGAAAATCGAAAAAAAAATCTAACAGGGGGGGGGGGGCACCATATGAGGAAATTTTTTGGTCATTTTACCTACACCATTTTTCACTTTTGACTAGGAAAAAATCAGACGGGGGCACGCGCCTCCCCTGCCCCTGGCTACACCCATGGAATATATCAATAAATGAATAAATACTAAAAAATTAGAACGAATCAGTTTAGGAATAATTTAAAATCAGGCTAAAAGAAATCTGAAAAAATCCTTGTGAAAACACAACAATTTAACAACAACTTAAACAATTTAAAAGTCTATCGTTTTTAGCTACCATCCAGACGATCGCAATCAAGGTGTGCTTGTGGTCAAACTGAGCAACATCAATGAAAGCTTGTCATGACAGCTTTTATTTTATAATTATAATTTTACTACCCCAAGTATACCAAAACTTATTTATTTTTTTAAAGCCAGTGTGTTCAAGATATTTGCCATTTAATCAACTTGGTAGCCGGTATTTTTCACTTACAAATTATGTTAAAAAACCTCTATTGGAAATTCGGGTTTAACTTACTGCATATTTGTTTATTAAAAGTGCTGCTACTAATATCTATAATTAGATTCGAGCTAGATTAATAAAGTTTTTGTGAAGCAAATATTGTCACACCAACGTAATGCTTTAACACTGTATTTCGCACCAGAGCTCTCAACTTCCATATTTTGGATGTGCAAATTCAAAATTTCCCACAAGCTAAGGCCTGACTGTGAAACCGGTGGTATCTAATGTAGAACTTTACGAAGAATCCGAATATGCAAACCATTTTTCAAACCGTTTCCTAAAATTCCGACACCGGGTCCATGTTCAGCATGGTCGATTTTCCTAAAAAAAGAGGTGTTAAAATTATTGCATTTTTTGAGTGCCCTTATTTTTATTTTTTACAGAAATTTGGCCCTATCCAACAAGGAGGGGGGGGGGTGATTTGCCTTGATCCGTCCTGTTGAGGTATTTCTGGTATTTTTGCAGGTTTAGACTTAGCCAAAGGTAGACCAGCGTACTTAGGACAGACTCGAAATGATTCTAAAATATATTTGAGTACACCCTAACATACACTGGCCAATATAGATAGATTCAGCGTCGAATTCTGCATCTCAAGTCTCACCGCTCGTATTTCTCGTGTTGATGATTGTTTTGGTAAATCTTTAAAAGTATTTGTCGATATTGTCGATAAGTATTTGTCAACAAAAAATAGTTTTTCCCTGAGTTGTCGCGCGACAATAACGGCTCTCCCAGTTTTATGATTCTTCTTCTTTAACTTGAACTTACTTACTAAGTCGAAATTGCCTGAAATCAGCCCTCTCGGCCATAATCAGCGATATAGAATCAAAACACTCTGCGCAAAAAGCAAAGAAGTTCGACTAAAAACCAAAAAAGTCGCTTTTATCGCGAGACAAAATATTAAAAAAAAGTTGTTAATAATATTCGGTAAAAGTTTCACTCCATTTCAAGCAGCAGCAACAACTTTTATTATATATCTCATCATAAAATTTGTATATAGCAAAATGAGAATTAATCCGGCTTTGGATGAGAATGTTGACGAAGAACCTGCTCCTGAACATATTGTACCAGCTCCTTCCTTTGTAGCAGATCTTGGGTCTAATGACAATGACCTGCCTACTGCTGACACAAATACACCTATTGTTGTCCAAAATCCCAGTCGTAATGGTAATAATACCATTAGTGACATTTCTGTGATGACACCTAAACCTCTGTGACGTAGGTCACCACAATGACCAACCAAAATTATTAGATTTTAACTATGTTTACACTCGTTTGCTGCTATGTTACTGTTTGCAGAGCAAGTCTAAAAGAAGGCTAGAAGGCTAGGCTAAAAAGGCTTTTAAAACCAAACAACTAGTATTATTAAATACTTTTTTCTAAATTTCATAAAAAACATATACCAATGAATTTCCACGATTTCAAATCATCAAAATCTTAATCTTAAAAAATGCGCATTTGAAAACGGTGTCATAAAATTCCTCAAAAACCAATATGGACACCCTCCTCGTTCAAAATCGTGTTCTTGGCACAATGTTTTTGACCCACTTTTTTCACTGCCCTCAGACAAGCTACCTCTTTATTTGCAGTTAGTGAGATGAGCTACAAATTAGAAGGTAATCTTTCTGATAGTAGTCTTCAAAAAAGAAATTTAAAATCATAATGCCAATATTGAATTATGAGGGCGCATGTCTATTGAAATAAAGACGATGAGCTTTAAATTACGCTTTTTTCTTGGTTCTTTGAGAGGAAATATTCAAATCTCCAAGCATTCAAGCGCTTAAACCTCAGTAAGGGATAAACAAAATCGTATTTTTGACATTAGATAGTGATAAATCAGCTACTCAATGGAAGTCTAACTAATATAATAAGCAAAAATGTGCGTATACATGTGAGTAAGGTTAATCCAAGAATGAATGTTAAAATATAAATGTGTATTTAGGAGTCAAAATTCTTCCAAGTGCTAAAAATATCTATTTTTTCAGCAGAAAGTGCAAAATCTAACACGCTTCCCCTCAATTTTTTCAGATCCACGAGATGGCTTTAACAGAAATTTGGGATCTGTCTCTTTAAATCTAACAAAATATTGACTCCGACTATAACTAAGGCCATTGTGGACGCAAAACTAGTCCTCATTCCACGTTCGCCATTTAAAAACCCTATTTGGTACTTACGTAGTATCCCGACCCTCCTCATTTTTCGTAGAGTCATTAGGGTGGTTTGAGGTTGAAAGTGCATATCTGATGCAAAAAAATTAAGCTGATGCAAAAACAAATCTGATCTGCACATAAAAAATGAGAGAGCCGAGATAATACGCCATTTAAGGCTTATATTTCAATTTTCTGCTTTGGAAAGAAGTTATGACCGTTTAAAAGTGGCCAAATTTCTTGAGATACTCTACCCTGAAAAAAATGCACAGTTATAAGAATGCAATTTTTTTGTTTAATATGTATTTATTTAGAATTTTTATACTCTCTTAATATCACTTTACAAATAAATAGCAATCGAAAATGTTTTCAAAATATTTGACTTTATGAACTATCCGGTTTGACTAGATCCAGCGCAAAACACTAAAACTTTTTTTAATACAGGGCTTATGTCTTTGTTTTTAACTAACCCTCACACAGGCACACTCTATGTGGGGACACCGCACTTCCGGGCTGTGAGCAACTAGGCTTCCGTGCTCAACACAGTATACACATCCGTTGGCTAGAAAATAATCGGAAAATTTAAAATTAGGAAAAGTAGAGTGAACAAATCACCGTCAAAATAGGTGCTCCTGCTAGTATTGACTGTAAGAAACTGGTAAGCATTGATCACCTACGAAAAATAAAATTAGTGTTTTTGCCTGCTTTTAGGTTTCACAAAGAAAACATTACTGTTACATTCTTGGAGGCAGCAAACTCCATTAAGTCTTCAATCTTAACATATTTGACAAATTCTATATTGTAATTATCATTGTTTGTTTACTATTTACGGTATTTTTTCCATTGACACCCGAAGCCCGGTTTTATGGCCATTTGGAGCAATCAAAACCAAATTACACGCCAAAGGTTTATACCGTATTTCCTGTAATAAGGCGGCACCCTCTAATAAGGCGGCACCTCCAACTTCGAGGGTCTATATCTCGAAGCAGAGTAAATATTTTGGTTATCTGTTTGATGCGTTTTCTTAAATCCCACGAGCTCTACCGATTCTAATTTTTAGATTTTGGTTGAGCACCCGAAAATCTCGAGATTGAATTCGAATTTTTCGGATTTTCAGGGGCTTGAAAAATAAGGCGGCATGCCGCCTTATTACAGGAAATACGGTATACCGTTTTGAAGACTGATTTTTGAAAAAGAAAAATTTCGGTTTTTATTGAATTTTTTAATATTTCTAAATCCAGTATAAAAAAATAATAGCACATTTAAAAGCCCGTCTCCTCGCGGTTAGAATGAGTTATGAAGCATTTTCAAATGCATCCAGCAAGCTGAGTCACAGTCATTTATACACAGGAAGGCATTTTTCAAAAACTGCACTTTTTCAAAATGGCGCCGAAACCCTGTTAATACAAAAAGTGGTGAAACTATTGGGTCGGTCCATAAGTTCGCGGGTGGTTATACAAAACTCGCAAGGTTTCTGCATGGGTTTCACAAGCTTTGACTGATACAAGCCATTAAAACTAGCAGATGGATTTTGCAATCAAAATTTTATTTGTAAAAACAGAACAAATTTTTTTTGATGGGTTTTAAAATTAAAATTTCGTGTTTTGAATTTTAAATTAAAAATAATTCAAAAAAATATTTTCCGTATTTTTGGCTGTGGTTAAATAGCGTATTTCTGCAAAATCAGCAAAATGTTACATGGAAAAAGTTTTCCTCGCTCAAGTCAAAATTGTGGTCAGCTGCGGAGCAATATTCTAGCCTTCCTCTGACTGCTCTGTTCTTATTTTTGCTTAAGACTAATTCTTGAGTTTCAGGTCGGTTTTCGCACTCAGTGCCTGTAATTTAGTAAAATTTAGATGGAAATATTATTCAGTCCTAAACATAAAAATCTGACTTTTGTTAATCGCTTCTGTAAAATACCGACCGCGATTTTTGGAACGATCATCAAAGATGGATAGTCTCTTTTTAGAGGAAAGATTGGCTGTGTTGACCCTTTCTTGTTTGTTTGAGTCTTCTTCATTTAAGTTCATTATTTGCTGTAAAAGTCATATTTAGCAGTGGATTGATTGTTACTGCGACCCTTCGTCTTTAGTAATCATCTCTAACATCGATGACCCTATTGAACTTCAGATGCCAATACATTTAACTTGGTTATCCCTGTTGTTTGTTTTCGTTTTTTAGATCAAGCTAAAAACTTTGCCTTCTAAAGATCAATCGGGCCATTGATATTTCTCTAGAAAGAATGACGAACCTTCTGTGCATCCATCCTACTCTGGAGTTTCTGCTGTTTGTCTCCCAGATCAGTACCATCCTTCACACAACTTTCTCAAAAAATTATGGTGCTTTAATATTCAACAATGAAAGAAATACTTTTAACTGCACTATTGCCTTTGCTGACAATCGAACTAAGACCGGCGGACTCGGCCTTGCTTGATGTTGAAGGCATGCTCAGTCGTTTTTCTAGTTTTAATTCAGCTTGTAAATATTCCTTAGGAACTTGGTCCTCTGATCTTTTCAGGAAGCTGTTTACAAAAAAGCTGGATTTCTGATACCACTGGCCATTTTCCTGAATTTTTTTTGAATAAAATTGAAAAATAGGGAAATGGTGATAAAAATACCTTGTAGTAATATTCATTATCCGGCCCATAATGTGCAGGCAGCGGATCAGCCATTGATTGACACAGAGGCTTATCTAATGTTCAAAATTATTGTTATTGTTAAATGTTAAGCATTTTCAGTATTATTTTTACAAAACAAAAAACTAGTCAGGAAATATAAACATAAAAATACTCTTAGAAAACCTTGTCTCAAAATAGGAAAGCGTATTTTTTCCTTCCCCAGAGGACATTATTTTCATTATATTGAGGCAGGGCTGTCATATGTCCTTTTTAAAAAGATGAGTCCTTCTTTTGGAATTCCAAATCTTTTTTTTGGAAATTTTAGTCAAAATATTTTTTTTCGCTTCAAAATGGCATTAAGCATTAGATGAAATGACCTTTTTTCTTGAAAAATGATCAAAACGTCTTTTTTTGCCCAAATGTCTTTTTTGAAAATTTTGAAATTCGAATTTGAATTTGAATTTTGAAATCAAGATTCTTAAACTTGGAGACCAAATATGTGCTCAAAAAGTCCTCCTCGTCTTTTTTTAAAAAATACAGAAATAATTTTGTGTCCATTGTGAACGAACACAGGGTGTTAATAAACAGGGTGTTAATTATTTTCTAAAAACAATGACTGATTGTTTATCAAAGAATGCACATTAGCTTGAACAGAATCAATATAAAGCAATGGAAAAGCCAAGAAGTATACTTGTACAAAACTGAAATTACTTCAAACGACGTCTTGCCAACAATTGCCTTTTCAAGCTTTTTCGAATACAATTTTCAAATGTGCTTTTGCTGTAATTTTAACAATCTTTTGCTGAGCTGCAAACCACAACTTAAAAACATTAAGGCGTCTTTTTCATAAGCATGTTGGTATTGCCCTTGACGGCATTGGATTTTTCCACCTTGTAGAACCACTCGAAACTAAAAAATTTCGCAATTTTTGAGCTGGAAACAGGGTACTTGTTGCGCTGGGGGCCCCTTTTTGGTTGATAAGTAAATAGGGTTTAAACGTCTCCTAAGGGTATTTCATAAGCTATCAACGATAAAAAAGATGTTTCCTAACAAATTTTATACTAAAAACTTAGGTTTCTCAAAAAAAATTGGTCACGAAAGTTTGACCAATTGCCTTGGTCTCCAAGGTGAAATACCTTTATCAAGGTATCCTATCACATTTCGATCACTGGAGCTTGGGAAAAAGAATCTTCAGTGCATGTATGATCAAGAGTCTTGCTCGGAATTATGTGTAAAATAAGTGAGTGCTCGCATCTCTAACCGACCAAGCCTCCTGTCTTGAGTTGACCATTATCAGGCCAACACCCCCCCCCCCCCAGCCCACAAGTACCGGAAAAAGCTCTTAGACTAACATTTTTGCCTTTTATATTATCTCCGGGTTCTAAAACTGCCATAGGAGTGCATAAACAGTGATTTTCTCTGCCCACTAAAGTGTACTCCTGCCACATTGTTCCTACAGTTGATTGCAGAATTTTTCGGGATGAAAAAAGAACGATTTTTGGATAAAATTTTAGGTAAAAATTCATATGAAGGCGCGTTATATGGTGAAACTCTAAAACTTCGATACCCAAATGTGACCGACATTTTTCACAGCATACGAGCGTGCTCTACAGTCGACGCTTTATTTAACAAGGCTGGAGGCACCGCTTAAAATGGTGTCGAAATTTGCTCGTATGCTAATTTGACATAAAATGTGTGAAATAAATATGTCTGGAGACTAGAAATCAAGACAAGTCTTATAAATGAGGACAGATCCATGCCCTGGTTTTTATTCAAGCCAAAATTTATCTAATCACATCAACAACAACTCTAACAATAAGAGTCAATGATTTGAAAATAATAATAGAGGCTTTTGGAAAGTTTTTTTGAACAATAAAGTTTTTTGGTCATTTGTAAAATCATTATTTTGTGGACCGACATTACTTTTACGGAACAGCATGCCTGCCTATTCAATTATGAGAACAAAGAATTTATAATCATATAACACTCCGAGCCCTGATTGTAGTAATTGGTGGGATCGAACCAACTTTTCATGCTGAACACGCTAGTACTATTTGTCTTTCTATTTGCGTTTTTTTGATAAACTAAACGGCCGATTTAAAAAGATCGCTCAAAATTTTGAATGGTCTACATTCAGAAAGCCATATCTCTTGATAGGAAATTTGAAACACTCATATGAAAGCCCATAATGTCAGCTTTCGAATTTGTGGTTGATAAAAAATAGTCTTTGCCAAAAACATCATATATGAAGGCTTGAGTTCAGAATCCCCCCCCCCCCCGGGGACTGATCAGGTAGAGGAGATAACTTCATATTCGTGTTTCTCGACCACGATTTCATGAGAAAGCCGCGCGTTTTTTTGGTTCTGAGAAAAAAAATTTTTTCGAACCACAGGGGGGTATCATGGTTTTTTAGTCAAAATTTGAAAAATTTAAATTGGCGCCTTTTGAATTTTAAAGGGAATAAGGGCTGTATAGGGAGGGGAAGGGAACAAAAGTGGCCACTAATTACACAGGGCCCACTAACAAGAAGATGTTGAACATAGTTTTGAATACTGTTGCCTACCACAAAAATAAACTCTGGTATGCATGCTTTTTCATGCATCCAGAGTCACTTTCGAGTGATTTGTGTCTAAGTATGTGGGTGTGCGCATCTCAACTCCAAGCCCCCTGCGCCCGCGGGGGGGGGGGCTCTTGAGAGTTAGAGATGTTCTTGAGAGTTAGAGACACTCACTTAGTGTTTGGAAGTATAAAAGTGTTTGGCCAAAATTCGACTTTTTCGCCTTGGTCCCCCAAGGCAATACAACCTGAAAGGGTACCTGGATACCCCAAAAAGATGGAATTTGAACATAGTTTTGTTAACAGGGGCATACCGCGTATAAGAAAAATACGGTATATTGAACTAAAATGATGACCAAAACACCAATTGTTAAAACCAAAGGCCTTGAAAATTTTTAATCACTTCAAAATGGTGGAATTTCATGATACACTTTTTTGCACAAGTCTCAATAAATTACTTGTTCGGTCAAACTCGGTCAATTGACCGGTCAATTGATCGGTCAATTGACAGAAATTGACCGAAAAGCGGTCAATTGTAAAATATATTGAATAATTATTGTCTCGAGAGTAATTCAAATTTTGACGATGACTTTTAATTTTTAAGAGCAGTTCACATAGAAAATCGAGCATGCTGAACAAGATTCAGTGTCAGAATTTCAGTTTAGTTTAGCGTTGAAATTTTTTTCGTTTAAATGCTTTTTCAAATATTTGTTAATTTTTTTGACACAGGACAGACCGGGACAGATGTTTATTCAGGTACAAAATTTCATGGTGAACAACTCTCCAAAAACTTATTTTCTGTGTCTCGAGAACAACAGTGTAGTAGACTCTACTAGCCATTTTAAAATCGGCATCTATTTTTGTGACTAAAATTATAAAAAGACGTTGTGTCAAGTTTTGTTCTCGATATGTCAATACAATCAACACAATATGTCACTAAAAAGCTGATTTGTCATTAGAAAGGACTAGCCTCGTTTTTATTCATTTCTAATGTGTTTGCAAAGATATTTTATCCACAACTCGGTGTTGTTATCTCAGAAAGAATTGTGCAGAATGAAAAGTTACATTGACAACATGAATATCAGAATTTCTGAATTCCTTCAAAAAATGCACTAAAAATCGAAAAAATCGAAAAAAGTATGATTAGTCTAGAGCACCTACTTGCAAGGAGGATAACGAGGGATATTTCTTGGACCTGTGCAAAAGCCATAGTTGGCCACTGGCGTGCGATTACTTAACTCCTTATTGACGTAAACGCTTCATTCACGGACGTCCAGCCATGCTGTAATGAGTGGGCGGTGAGTACACAAATAAACTCTCGTTTGTCGACTCTTTTATTAGCATTATTAAGAGAGTTAACTTTTAGGATCACTGACTGTATGCGATCTTTGACTGTATTGCGAGCGTTGACTATACTGAAAGCGTCGATTGAGGCGATAGTTGACTGTATTGGGAATCCCAATTTGGGATAATTGACTATAGCCCAGTTTCTGGAGCGTTCGTTAGTGGGAGATTTTTGCATTACTCATCCATTTTACGTGATGAAACGGAATAAAAATGAAGCGAAAATGCAAATATGTCGTAAAAAAAATTCGTGAATAGCGGGGATCAATTGACCGATTTCTTATCGAGCGGTCAATTAATAAGAATTGACCGGTCATTTGACGGTCAATTGACCGGTCAATTGATCGGTCAATTGACCTTTGGTCAACCCTAGCCCCGCGCCAATTCAAAAAATTTTCACTGATCATTGAACTTCTCTCCGGATTTTTCAACTTGGTTTCTAACAAAACAAGGCATAGAATATATTTTTAGGTTTAGCTGTGTTAGAAAGCAAGTTAAAAAATCCGTACGGAACTTCAATGATTAGGGAAATTTTTTGAATTGGCGCGGGACCATTGATTAGGAAGAGACAGGGTCCTTTAAAGAGAGATTTGTGAGCGAATTGACCATGCTGAACACGAATCTGGTGTCAAAAATCAGTTGTTGCTTGGCGAAAAAAAAAATTTTACGTCAAATTGATTTTTTGAAATACTTTTTCGATTTCTTTCGGGGCTAATGTTGAAAACTTTTTCACGTTAAACATTTTCAATGAATAGCACTTTTCGATGCAGTTTTTTCCGCTCTGTCGAATGGTGTTGTTTGTTTCTTGTTATTATGTATGTGGAACAGTTTTGTCCACTTTTTTTTTGAATGTGTCCAATTTTTATAATGTGAAGGTTTTTATACTTTAGTGTATATATGCTGTTTTTGGCAAAGACTATTTTTCGATCAACCACACTTTCGCAAGCTGACATTATGGGCTTTCATATGAGTGTTTCAAATTTAAATATTATGTTTCCTATCAAGAGATATGGCTTTCTGAATGTAGACCAGCCAAAATTTTGAGCGATCTTTTTAAATCGACCGTTTAGTTTATCAAAAAAACGCAAATAGAAAGACAAATAGTACTAGCGTGTTCAGCATGAAAAGTTGGTTCGATCCCACCAATTACTACAATCAGGGCTCGGAGTGATAATTATATATATTATTTTGGTCTAACAAATGCGCCTCGACCTTTTCAGTCTAACAAAACAGTCGGGACCGATCGTCGACTGTACTCGGTTGTAGTTCGCTTTGTCTGGGCTCAACAAAAACTTCCCTTTATAGGGTGTCTCAAAAAAAACCAAAACATTTTTCAACTTTGTTTGAATTTCCGCCTTCTCTATTTGTTGTAAGCTTCAAATAGGGTTGAAATATGACCGGTAATTTTAAAATGCGGTCATATGACGGGTCATCTTTGATAATTTTCAACTTTAATTTTTTATTGCCGAATTTTTTTTACAATTAATCAAAATGAAACCAATTATCACATTCATTATCAACATTACTTTCTTCAATAATTACTTTCACTGCCCCTTTCATTTCTTGTCCCTTTTTGGCCGACTTGAAAAGATCGGCATGTTCTAGCTTCAATACCAGAACGGTGCGTAGACGTTTAGGGGATTTTGTGACAAATGTCACGAAATCCACTAAACGTCTTAACAGAACGCCAAGTTTGTACACATTCAAATTCATTCTGATTTCTCGCAAAACCGGTTTTCTGTGTTTGCTCTCCTAATTTTTCTCCCGAAGTCTCTTTTTGAGTCCTTCGATGGACTTTTACCAATTTATGAGGCTTTATGGTAATTTTAGAGAATAATATGAAAAAATGATAACATTCTACTGTTTGTTCCTTTACATTGCTTTGTTAAGATGAAGGACTTCAAGTGGACTAACACCGACGTGATTGAAAACCTACAGCGACTCAAGAGTGAGAAGGTTACCGTGGGAGATGTCGTCGAATTCCTAAAGCAGCAATACAACAAAACGTGTGCGCTGAGGACGATCTATCGTCACATGCCAAGAGAAAGAACCGCTGATACATACCTCAATGATGAAATTATTGTGTAAGATTTTACTTTTTCCATAACCTGTCCTTTCTTACCTCTGCTTTAGGACTCTGCAAACTAAATTCTCGAATGAAATGCTGGCTGTTAAGGAAGGTTCTGATTATCGAGTGTACAAGAAGCACAAGGATGTCTTCGAATGCATCGATTGCTTAAAGTATTTTTGTCAAATTTTCGGGATAGGTTTCAACGCAATTTTATGCAAACTTAGTGCGAAAACTCGTCCGACTCCAGTCCCTACTCTCAAACAGGTTGATGGCCATTACATGCTGAATAAGGGAATGCATGTTAAAGAATGTCGCCTCCATCCAAAAAACAAGCTTATGGCAAGAGACATCGACCGTGTGGTGCGAGAAGAAGCCGAGAAGAATCCGCTCATGAGGCCTCAGGAAGCTCATGAAAAAGGGCAGCAGCATGCTCTAAAGATGGCTAAGAATTCTGGGCAAACGGGAAAGGAGCCAGATTCCATTGCAGTTCTCTTTCCATCGTGGCACAGCGTCCGCAATCAGTATTATCGCCGAAGAAAGATGGCCGCATCTAATGTGAGAAATCCTTTCATACCACCAAAGATGTATGACGACACTTACCGTGCTTTTGTGATGGAAAATAAGGAACGGTTTGTAATTTTTCGAATCACTATCTGTGATTACTGTTTTTTTCTTATAGATGGCTTTCGTTGGCTGATGAGAAAAATGGGATAGTAATGTTTGCCTCGGATGATGACTACAAGGCAGCTGCGCAGTGCATACTTTTGATGGCAGACGGGACTTTCGATTTGTGTCCGATTGGTTTTGCGCAGATTTTCATCATACATGGACTTGTAAGATTTTTCTCCTTTTCAGTTACTAATGTGTGCTAGTTTCTACTCTTAGTTCAAAGGAGAATGGATTGCAGTCATTACTTGTCTGATGGAGAATCGTTTGGAAGCTAGCTACAATGTCGTTTTTCAGCACTTGCAAGCGAAATGGGCTCAGCTGAAAATCAAGCCAGTTTTTGAGAAGTTCCACTGTGACTATGAAAAAGCAGAGATGGGAGCAGCAATAAAGGCATTCGGGCTAGAGGTATTTTTTCAAATTTTTTTATAATTCCTCATGTACCATTGATGTTTTAGAAAATCAGAGGATCTCTGTTTCACTACTCCAAGGCGATTCTACGAAATACAAATTCACTCGGCTTCCAGCAGCAATACCAGCAAGATAAACACTTTTACCGGCTTATTAGAATGACGATGGCTCTTCCTCTTCTCTTACTCTCCTCTTCTCCTCTAACATCTAAAAGGCGCGCTAGAAAAGGCTGGTGCATTCACTTTCTGCGACTATTTTGAAGGACAGTGGCTAAAGAAAAAAGCAAATCTGTGGAACTTCTATCGTCTTCGCCATCGAACTACCAATGTCTGCAAGTCGTACAACTCTTTCTTGAAGCGGTAGTCTTTGTAATTTTTCCCTTTCCTCGTTACCACTTTTTTCAGGAGAAATGGTGCGTTACGAAGACCGGGATGCACTTTGCTCTACCAATTTCTACAAAAGTTACAGTATCAGCAATCGGTGCGAATTATCCAGCTTGAGAATGGGGAAAAGCCGAGGCCACAAAACAAGCTTTACGCAGCTATAAATGAGAAACTTGAAGAGCTGTGGGCTGAATTTGAGGTTGGAATTTTATCACCTTTGAGGCCTCTTTTTGAAGACTTGCTTCAGGAAAGCACTGCTAATGCTATGCACGAAGAAAGTATTCTCCCAGACACGCTAAATTTCCTCTCCGCCGCCAGTCATTTGCTCGCCAGAGTTGAGAAAAAAGAGCAGCGTAAAGCAATGAAGAAAAGGGCCAAGAGAATGCTCAAGGTCATGGAGCGATCAATGAAGGAAGCCTCAAGAACAGTGGCATATGATCAAGTTTCAGCACCTCTATTCAAAGCTTATTTCTTGGAACAAGAAGAACCGACTGAATTCCTTCCAATCAAACCTAATGGTCATTGTTTCTATGGGTTCGACTGAAATTTATACTTTTGTTTTTAAACTTTCTAAACTATTTAGTTCTATTGCGCTGATTGTCTATGGCAAGGAGAACGAACAAGCAAAAGTGCGTCGTGAGCTAATGGCTTATCTGGATAAAAATCGCACCCAAAAGTGGACGAATTGGATCTGCTCTATTGAGGATGTTGATGATTACATCGGAGATCATGCTACTACGCCGAGTGAAATCTTTGCCGAGCAGAAGCACTGGGGTAGCACGCAGCAATTGATCCTGGCAGCACGCCTCTACAATCGCAATTTTATCGTCTTCCAGCCAGATGAAAGAATGAGGTTTTTGAAATTCTCTGCTGCTTATGAAAACGCAAGTTTTTCTTTGGTGTGTCTGATGAATGATGGCTATGAATGTTATTTTTCAGTTGAGAACTCCTTTGGCACCGGGTCCTACTTCTATCATACGCTATCAACGCAGTCACTTTGATGTTGTGAGCCAAACAAAGAAAAAATGAGAGACCAGTACTTTAGATATATTTTTGTCTAACCCATTGTTGAGAATTGTTATTTGTTTGAAGTTAAATAAAGTTCAGCGTGAATTTTGCTTTAGAGATTGTACCTTAGAGTGTTAAGGTTGTACCGTATTAATTATATTTTACGGTCCTTTTTTATAAATGGGCTCCCTCTAATACCGCTTTTTTAAGGACTCAAATTAAAAGATTGGCAACTATTTTATGATTCTGTGGAGGGTGAAAAGTTCTCAGTCTGGTCCGTTCAACAGAGCTAAAACGGTATTTCGGTGGGCCGCATAGACTTCTAGCACATTTTAATTATCGATGTACATCAATCAAAATACAGAAATAATCATTGATTTTTGGCAGAGAATTGACTTTATCAACCGAAACCTAACTAGAGAACCCGATAATGAGTTAAAATAGATAACAGAATGTCAAATTCTCTTCATATTATTCTCATAAAATACCATAAAGCCGTATTGCCACATATTTCATTTGCATAATATAGATTTTTTAAGGACTCAAATTAAAAGATTGGCAACTATTTTATGATTCTGTGAAGGGTGAAAAGTTCTCAGTCTGGTCCATAGAAAGCCGGCTGTGAAAAAAATAAGAATGAATTTAAACGTGTACAAACTTGGCGTTCTGTTAAGACGTTTAGGGGATATTGTGACATTTGTCACAAAATCCCCTAAACGCCCCTATGCCTACCAGAACATATAGGCTAAATAGGCCATACAGTCGAGTCCCGCTTTAGTGTACCCTCCCATTAATGTACACCTAGGATCACTTTGGTTGGTTTTAACTAAAATTCTTTGTAATGTAACCCGGCATTAGTTTACACTCGCATTAATGAACACCTCGCATTAGTGTACACTTTAGGTCGGTCCCGACTAAATAAAGAACACTCGCTTTAGTGTACATATCTAAATTTTGAAAGAAAATTTCGACTTGTCTCAACACAAAATTTTAACAATTTTCTAAATTTTGAAAGAGACTCCTTTGAAGAAGCATTTCATCGATTCTTCAGCCGCAGAGATTCCGGAAAAAGGCTCGAAAAGTTGGCATAGAGAAAGCAAATAGCCAGTGATCAAGAACTACAGGGGGACCAAGGCATTTTAGGATGAATCTTTAGATTGCCTTGGGGGACCAAGGCAAAAAGAAGACCAGCACAGTATGTAATTATATCAGGTAGTTGAGTAGGTATGTCAGGAAGGCGGGTGGGTATGTCAGGTAATATGCTTTAAATACCTAAAATTCATGTTCTCCACCATCGGCGCCAGCATATATTCCGCATCGCGGCACCCTCAACTTCTAGTTTTGTTATTTACTGATTCTTTGTTCGTTAACACAGGAAAGGCTGTGTGTACCGAACTATACATTCTGTGTAGAATTTCTTGCTGAGCAAGATGGTTGAAAAAAAATTCGGAAAGAAGAGGGAATCGAACGGGTAATACGGCATTTGAAAACAGGTAATTTTCACTTATTCCCAACCACCTGGAATTTGAGCAAAATATGAGTGGTACTTGCTCAAAGTTATTTACCGCCTGGTGTGTAATATCTCAAAATGCAGAAGGAAATCAGGTACCTATTGCGCACGAACTTTCGTCTGAGTGATCACAATTTTACAGAAAATTTTCAATTTTCCTAAGAGGCCACTTTTTGGAAATCTTTAATTTTAACCATAAAATGGTCTTATACGTGTTATAGTTCGTTTTTACTGCTCAATACGTGGTCAATAATTGTAGAGAATTTCAAGAGCTACAAGATAGGCTAAAAATCAGCACAAAAATTAAACAAAATTCACTCAGCAATTGCAGGAGTAAAGGTTAAACCAGCAGTCTCCCTGATATTATTGTATCTTCATTGTATCTGATGCAGCTTTTCATGCTCTATCACAGGATATCCTTATTCTTAGAAAATTTCCTATAAAAGTTTGAGAAAATAACGAAACCAAGCCACAACCACCTGAATTTTCGTTTAAAAGCCGCTAGTTTTTTGTGAGGTCTTGGTTTCTCTTTTTTCGGTTTCTCCCGATTTAGTGTACAGCTGGCTGGAGTTTTGAAAATTTCTCTCGCTTTAGTGTACACCTGAGGCCGGTTCCCTAAGTGTACACTTATGCGGGACTCGACTGTAATAAGATATTTTCAAGTTAGTTTTGGCTGTTTTCACTTAAAAATTTTTGAATTATTGTCTGAATTTTCAAAAAAAATCGGAGTTTCACCGGTCCGCGGAAGCCCTTGACAAAAAAATTCGAAAATGCTTTGGACACTGTGTATAGAATTTCATTGACGGCCAGCTAAGCTCTATTTAGTTGGACACAAGTCAGAGCTGCACGCAAAAAAAAGAGTTTACTACATCAAAAAAACAGTTACTTTTGTTTATTTGATCGCCTGCTTGAAATTACATATTATATAAACATTCTACTTTGTTTACAATTAGATGAACATAGAATAATAGTAACACACATTATGTTAATGAGATTGTTTGCTTTGGTCCAAATTTGGTAGATGTCTTTACGAATAGTTTAACATCTTTGTAATTCTATTTTGCTTTAAGCATAAGCTTAGTAGGTGGAAGCTGTCATCACGAATAGTTTTATTTAACGTCAAATAGATGACTGGGGGGAAACCTGCAAACAAAGTGAATGTTTAGACCATAGTGTCACATATCCCCCCACTTTTCAAAAGCTAGTGCCGTTTACCCCTCCTCTCCCATCAATTGTCAAGGGTGCCTAAAACTAGTATTTAAAAAAGTTATTATAAAAATTCTTATTCGTAGCTTAAACTTAAGCCTACGGGTCTAAGTCTAACTTATTGGGGTTGAGGGTTGTGGTGACTGTTGTTGAAATGTTTAAAACTGCTGTGGTATTAACTACGGGTTTTGAGGGTTCAGTTTTTTAGTAGAGGTGCTAAATAACTTTTTTACCATGAATAAAAACCAGCAAAACTGAGCGACGTGTATCAAAAATTCATTGATAGATACGTATTTGCCATAAACATAATAATACAGCCAGCGAAGTTCAACGAACTGATAATTATGATTTGTAGAAATAACTAAAATCGAATTAAGATACAAATCAATGCAAATTTTAAAAATCCTACCATAATTTGCATTTTACTCACACTTTCACCAGCAGTTTGCCCATAAGATCTCATTTTTAAAGTGAACAACACAAAAAATATAACATATATTGAGGGCACAGCGATTGCATTTGCAATGTCATGCACTGAATGCACAAAGTTTTCATACTAAATATGCGAAATTTTTATCAGATGTGATCATAATTATTTTTGGCATGCTCACTATGTGATGAGTGTCTGTAGTGTAGCCAATAAAAGGGTCAAAAGTCCAGGTAAAATAAATGCCTGTAAAAAGGACTGGTTTTAAGTACCAAGCCCAACTTATAGCATATAAGGTAGCAGCTGATAACCAGAGATGTGTTCGCCAACCTTGAATGAAATTACAAAACTTTACTTTAAAAAAATAAAAATCAATTAAAGGCTTTAAGCACCCTTAAAAAGCATTTTTTCTGTAGCTGGCGACAAAATTGCTAAACATCTATTTACTGACAAAGATATTTCCATAACTGACTCAGCTGCCCAGATTGCTGTAAACTTTTTAATCAGTCAAATTTTTCAAATTAGGAGGGATCAAATCACCAGTAACGGCTATACCAGCAAAATATATAAATGTTGGAAAACTGCAATAAACAGCTCCATAAATGCCTAGAAAGCCGTGAACAAAGCCAAGAAGCCATAGAATTGAGCAGTCAGCAATTGAAATGTATCTGAATTCAGATGCTATTACGCAATTTTACGGTAATTCAGGGGTTGTTTGTTTTCAATGTTCTACTGTGTAGCAATCATCAATTCAGTAAATCTTTTTAATTAAAAAATGCTTTGCAAATTACTCGTCTTTTCCATATTCTACAAATAAATATTTATATGTAAAGGTGCTAGGCATCGAAAGATCCAGGCATAGTTTGTTGCAGCAATTTTTTTCCGTAATTGACTGACACGCAATACAGTCCAGTCGCTTCTATCCCACTATCTGTTGCCAGAATATGCCTTGGCCCCTTGATGTTTTTCTTGAAAAATGCCTAGGTCCCTCCTGTCGTGTTATGCTGGAAAATATCTTGTTCCCCTCCCTGCTCATTTGGTTATGGTAATACTGTGATTATGGTGATAAAGGTAATTATGTTTGCCATGATCACCTTTAACATGATCACCTCAAAAACATTTTTAACGTCTTTTTATAAAAAAACAACAGGGGGACCAAGGCATATTTTGGCAACAGATAGTGAGATAGAACTGTCAAGTCTCAATGTAAGAACGCCTATTGCTATCGGTCATCTGTAGCATTATTTCGAAAATGGTCGTTCTCAGAGTTGTCTTATATGAAGTGGTCTTATATGCAGTCTCAACTGCACCTTATAACTTTTTATGGAGTTATTATCTGAATCGTCATTTTACCTACACCTTGTCTCTTTTTTAAAAAGCAATAAATTGAAATATTTTTAATATTTTCTAGAAGTCGTTCTCCAGTTAGAGAAGCTAGGTTTGCTACGTAAGAGAATTTGAACTTAAAACTTACAGTAAAAGTTTGTAGCAAGCGTGAGCACGGTGTTTTGAGATAGAATATATGCATGGAATGTACAGCAACTAAAAATCTATACATTATAGACTATTTTCTTAATAAATGTTTTACATATGAAATAGCGCATAGAATAATAGTGACTATGGACTCAGCTATATGCTGTCTAGAAACCAATGGTACATCCTCTACATGGAAATTGGTGCAGTTGTAAAGTCTACCGTATTCCTTTTTTTGAAATATAAACAAGTTCATTTCCTGGAAATAAAAAAAACTGTGTATTTACAGTCAAAGCTGTTAATTTCTTGAGACCCTTCTGTAATACCTCTACAAATAATATACAGTGAACCCTCGATTTAACGAGTCCCTTGGACCGGCTCTAGGGGCTGTTGAATCGGGTGGGGGAGCGGGGTTGGTTTGATGACGGAGAATGTTAAAAATCTAATTTATCTCTTCGAAATAATTCAAGGGCTGTCAAATCGAAGTTTGACTATAAAAAGGTTAAAAATCAGCTAATACTCAACCAAAAAGCTAATTGACTTTGAACAATAGTAACAACCTCACCCAGCAAATAATAGTCATGAAAATGTACAGTTTCTAACTGCCTTAGCAAATTCATTGCAGATTTATAGTCATAATCATCCTAGTCAAAAATTTTCTTAATCGCCCCTGATAGTTTATCATCGAATTTGAGTAGAGTATGAATCACAATTTAGCCGAAGATGCATTTGAGACAAATTATTAAGTACTGCCCAATTGTCACATACTCAAATTCCCTAGCTTCACTGTCACTCATTATTCAAAGCCAGGCTTCCCAAATGTGCTGATTTATCAGCAATTCGATGATTTTGACAAAAACAGTGCTAACTTATTTATGTTTGAAATGCAATAAACCCAAAAACAAGTTAATTTGTCTTAAAGTTGTGATTTTAGACGGTTCGACGAAGTAATCCCATTTCAAGTAAAAAATAAAAAAACAACTAGATAATGAAAATATTATTTGTTAATCAAGTGGGCCGTTATGTCGAGGCCATATTTTTACAGTTGGGACCGGCCGTAGGGGGCCGTTAAATCAGGGGTATAACTCATTATGATTTAGTCAAACCTAACTATATTAAGCCAGGGTGGTATTTAGGTGGGTTAGTAAAGTTTTAGATCAAAAGTAATCATGATCTACTCGACCCATTTCAGACCGGCCGAGTCGGTGAAATCCCGAGTTACTTTTGATATACTAAAATCGTTTAAGATACGCGAGTAGTTACTCGCGAGCCTACTAGAGCAATGAGTAATTTTTGATCCGAGTAGAGCTGAGTTATAATTGCTTAACTCAAAGTCTACTTGCCCAACTCTAGTTTTCAGCGAGCTTTGAAAAGCGATTGAGCGGATCCGAATTGCAGTCCGATAAGTATAGTCGCTCAAAATCGTAGTTTGAGGAGGTTCATAACAGATTAGTGTGAAATTCGGAGCGAATAAGCGCTTCGGACTAGAATTCTGATTCGCTCAATTGCTCTTTCGCAAAAGTTTACCCCATTTCAGTTAACTCCTATAAACCAGTTCTTAAGCGGGGTTGGTGTAGAGCTTCATATTCTCATCGCTGAGGTTGCTGATTCGAATCACTTGGGAGGACAGCTTATTCTTTAGACTAGTTTCACTACATTTTGTTATGGAATAGGTGCCGTTTTAGTTATCAGTTATCAGAAAACTCTACTCTGATAACAAAAAAAAAGTAAAATTACGCGTTAAAGTCACGAGTAGAATTCAACTTAATCCGAAAAATCGGCTTCACAGTCGACCCTCGATTTAACGGCACTCCTAGGGACCGGGTCCGGGGTGCCGTTAAATCGGGGGTGACGTTAAATCGAGAGTTCACTTTGACTAAAGTGAGTCAATGCTGACCAAATCGGTCTATTTTTGGGTGCCGTTAAATCGAGGGTTGACTGTACTTGTTAAACTCGCGAGAAGAACTAGAGTTAGGCGAGTAGACTTTGAGTAAAGCGAGTAGAACTCACCTTTACTGGAATCAAAAATTATTTTATTGTCGAAATATATATCCTAATCCATTTATTTTTACATTTTTGTTGAGCCCCGAAAAATCTTGAGATTGACTTAAAATACTGCGGATTCTTGCGGATCTTAAAGAAACCTTAAACTAATTTTAAAAATAGGTTCAACCAAATTTTTTTTATAAAATATTAAACTAAATATTTTAGTTATAAAGCGTCAAAGATCGAATAAATAAACCGATTGAACTTACAGCGAGGACAGTATTTATGTTATTCCCAGAAAGAGTAAGTAATGTGTATTTACGTGTATGTTTAATCACTAAACTACTAAAATGACCTAAAATTTAAATAAGTCGTTCGTGTTTGCTTGCACGCAGACCTCACTAAGAAGCATTTTGTCGTAAAGTTTTTTTTGTTATAAAAGTTTAGCTTTGAATATGTCTTAAGAAAAGAGTGAATAAGAAGACCCAATAATAAGTGTTGCAAAAAAACTTGAAACAGAATTTAACAAAGCAGTTGACGTTTATAAATCGCTGACACTTTACGACGTCCATTCTATCAATAACGATCACCTGAGCCGGCTTTTAAGTGATCTAGTTATCCCAAAAAGACCTTACATTAATAATTTTAAAACAGACAAAAGTCAAACCTGGAAAAAAACAACAGCCTTATCTAATTTTATAGTTCAGAATTTCCACATTTTTTTGAGAAAAACTGTTTGAATTTAATTATTTTTCAAACGGAAAGGGAAAACGAAATAGACAGTCTTGTAGAGAATTTCACGCTCTACAAAACTGGTATTTTTGTTCAAAAGATTCATTTAAAATTCATGCAAAAATATTGCAAAGTTGAAACAATGCAAAAATAAGGTCACGAAAAAAGTTACCGCCCGATAACATTTTGATCTTTTTTACATGCTTGTCTTCAATGGTGAAAGATTACAGCATACATTTTTAAGAGCCCTGAATTTTAGCTGCAATTTAGAAGGTCAAGCTTTTGCTTTAAATTGTTCTGAGAAAACTTATGACCATCAACATAAAAGTGTCGACTTTTAGTCAAAATCAAAGTAAATGTAAGGAAAATGGTTGTTCGGTCACGTAAATACAAGCCTTTCTTGAAAATTTGGATATTGAAAATTAGCATATAATGCGTTTTTAAAAGCTCTTTAATTTATCTACAAAATGGCATGTCGACTTCTCTTTTAGAATTAGACAGGGCTATGAAACGGATGGTTGAAGTTGGAAAAAATAAAAATGTACCAAAATGAAGTAAAAAGAGGAGTTTTATAACTCTTCCAACTTCAACCATCCGTTTCATAGCCCTGTCTAATTCTAAAAGAGAAGTCGACATGCCATTTTGTAGATAAATTAAAGAGCTTTTAAAAAACGCATTATATGCTAATTTTCAATATCCAAATTTTCAAGAAAGGCTTGTATTTACGTGACCGAACAACCATTTTCCTTACATTTACTTTGATTTTGACTAAAAGTCGACACTTTTATGTTGATGGTCATAAGTTTTCTCAGAACAATTTAAAGCAAAAGCTTGACCTTCTAAATTGCAGCTAAAATTCAGGGCTCTTAAAAAATGTATGCTGTAATCTTTCACCATTGAAGACAAGCATGTAAAAAAGATCAAAATGTTATCGGGCGGTAACTTTTTTCCGCAACTGTAGCTTATTGTATAGGTTATTGTAGCTTATTGTATATAGCTATTGTCATCGATCTTCTTGGGCAGATCGGTAGGGCAAAAAGACAACTACAACAACTAATTTGCATTTATTTCGAATTTTTTCCGACATGTACTACTAAAATAAGCCTTTTTAAGTCTTTAAAACCGAATTGCTTTATTATGAAAAAATCCAACATACAGGGTTAATAAAAAAAACTGCCCCATTTTCGAAAATGGGGAAGGTCAAATACAATGGGAGATCAAATACCTCTTAATTTAGTAACACAATACCCAATAAATGATAAAAGTTGAGGCTAAAATATTTTGCTGAAGTTTCTCTTCAAAAGCTGTACAAGAAATTTTTAAAAATGGCCAGACCATAAAAATCAATAACCAAATAAAGACTTTTCTTTCAGATAATTTTTTAAAATTTTTTTGCATTTTTAAATAAATTTCTGTAGGACAATAAATAGGTCTTTAAAGCTTGTACAAATTCAATAGTAGTGGCTCTGGTAGAGAAGCTGCTGCTTGTTGATTTTATACACAAATTTGATATTTCACTTTTGTACTTCTTTTAGGGTTGTTTTAAACTTTTTATAGTCAGTTTAGCAGAATAATTGAAAATCTTGGTTAAAAACATATTTAACACTCTAAAGGCCGTTGGTTACAATGGGTGCGTCTTGTGAAGAATTTCAAGGTAACACGATGCTGAAAGAAAAATTGGAAAAAAGTTTCTTCCAGGAAGTATGGTGCCCTTGTGAACCATCAATGTCACGATTTTTGCCTATGCAACTTCAGAAGGGTAGATGAAGTCAATTTCTTTAATAGATTATTCTGATTTTATGTGCAAAAGAAAGCGCAGATTACGAGCTTTCTAATGACATATCTTTCAGGTGTTTACGACAGTCGAATGAAATTTTTTGGCTTAAAGAAACCATTTTGTTTTTTTAAACGTTGTTTATCCCGAAATATGTACAAAAAAGTGCACAAACGCCCTTTTTCTGTTGTTGGTACACACATTCGACAGAGCAGGAAAAACTGCACCAGATAGTGCTTCGAAGTAAGCCAAAATAAGGCTTTTTGTGTCAGAATCAGGTGTCAGAAGCTCAGTTTTGCCTAGCAAAATCAGCTTTTTAGGTCAAGATGCCTTTTGGAAAATACTTTTAAGCGTTTGCTAAACACTCCAAAAGCCAAAAAATCAGAATAATCTATTAAAGAAATTGACTTCATCTACCCTTCTGAAGTTGCATAGGCAAAAATCGTGACATTGATGGTTCACAAGGGCACCATACTCCCTAGAAGAAACTTTTTCCAATTTTTCTTTCAGCATCGTGTTACCCTTGAAATTCTTCACAAGACGCACCCATTGTAACCAACGTCCTTTAGAGTGTTAAACACTATAACACTATGCGCATTCAATAAATATTTTTTTTCACAATAGCTTACAGACATTAGTGAGGTTATCTTTTTAGAAAATTTCCCAAAATCTCCAATTATAGATATTTGAAAAGTGTATTTTTTCTTCCGTAATGAAAACTAAAGATTCTTGCCACAGTCAAGTCTATTAAGTTTGTTTAAAAATATATTCTTGTGAACAAGAAATCTTCAATTTTAGCATATTCTGGACATTTTCAGAGTATTGTAAACTGTAATTGTAAATTGTAAACAATATGAAAAGCTTTTAAACTTATACATTACACATTAATTATACATTAAACAAGTCTCTTTTAAATAAAGTTTGAACTTATTTTTCAACTTTGAATGCATTAGACACAGGATCATCTGGCATGGCTGCAGTGGTTCAGGGAGTCCTTTCCAATATGGTGTAGTAGTTATAGTAGGACCGGGAAAAGGAAATGGCGTAGGCATTGGTGTAGCCGGCCACAGAGGGTAGGGTTCAGGCACTATTGGTTGTGGCACAGGCGGCCATACTGGCGAAATTACTTGACTAGGTTGAGGAAAAGGCCAGGGTTGGGGACTGGACGCCAAGTAATAGTCATTGGTTGAGGGGGGATCAAGGGCTCGACAGGCCACCATGGCTCAGCTGTCACAACAGGAGGTGGCAAGGTAGGCAGAGGTAGGATCACAGGTGGAGGAGGTGGCACTACCATAGGAACTTCTGGAGGAATCATTGTTACTGGTGATTGCGTCGATGTAATTGCTAAAGGCCTTGATGTAGGCAATGTGATTGATGTTGGTGTAGTCGCCACTGTTGTAGTTGAAGACAGTGGCAGCTTTTTTGTGGAACTGACATTCTGAAAAAGCGCTTATGTTTATTCTCAGCAAACGCAGTTAAATCACAGTCAACAATATGTTTGACCACCTTAATCAATCCATCACGAGATTCAAATAATTGTTGGGATTAGCTCTGAATCTGATTGATTTTTCGCCCTTATTTTACCTGTTGTTGTTTCGGCTTGTATTTAGGCGCAAGGTAGGAGTGGTACCCTGCGCTTAGCTATATAATTAATTGCATATATACAGTTAATTATAAATCATTGTATATATAGTTAATTATATATATAATTATGTACCGTATTTCTTATAATAAGACGAAATGCATGGTTGACCATCTGAAATTTGAAAAACGCGGCTATTAGTTTAAAAAAGAGGCAAAAACGCGGGAAACTGAAAAATGACGAAAAACGAAAAATGCGTTAAAAAGACTTTTTGAAGAAAAACCGCATCTAGAAATGAGAATGATATGATGGAATTAGCGAACAAGCTCTGCGGCGTAAAATAATATCCTGAAAGAATTGTTTTTTTGTAATTTTATCGGCTCAGGCAAGAGTTGGTCGTATGCAGTCTTGTCGACGTCTGAAATTTTATCAACCGCCACACCAACCATCAACCGGTTGATTTATTTCCAGCTGATAAGTCGGTTGACTAAGCTTTTGAGGTAATCAACCGCTAAATAGACGCCACATCAACCGGGTGGTTGATTGTTCCTTGGTTGATCAACCGCTTGATCAAATGGTCAACCAGTAGGTTAATTTTGGTCAGATTTTCGGTTTTTTCCCCACCGGTTGATAGAAAATTTTCGATAATCAACTGCCACATCAACCGATGGATTGATTTCTGGTTGATCAACCGGTCGATGAAGGTGATCGACCGGTAGCCCACCGGCGAATCAACCGGTTGATAACGCCGGTTGATTCAGCAAAACTGGTCGTATGTTAGGGCAGACTCAAACATTTCTTTAACTCCTGTTTAGATCCATCCTAACATATTCGTCCAACTCTTGCCTAAGCCTATGAAATCACAAAAAAACAACATCGGCGGCCAAGTCAAAAAAACTATCATTTCTTCTATACAGCCGTATCTTATTACTCGGCAAAATTTTGAATTTTGAATCTCTAATTTATAATATCTAATAGACTTAGGTTTTTATGTGTTGAATCTCCCTAAGGCAAAGGTCTGAAGGGAATACTTCAAAAAAAACTTACAGATATTTCTTTGTAGTAACTTCTACGATTACTTGACCACCTCCTACACCTGGATACACAATTGTCACTCGTCGGCTATTTTTTACACCATTGATGGTGTGAGTCTCATTGGTTGGACACTTGGGCGATTTTCGACCAACTTCATAAAGTCTACAACAATAACAAATGTGTAGTAAAAAATAGTTCTTCAACTTACCCAGGATTGCAAAAACCGCATGATCGCCTGCAAATCCGGAAGCTAAGGAAGCGCTTTCACCATTGCAACTTACCTCAAGAAATACTTTTTGTTTTTGAAATGTGTGTATGAAGAAGTGCTTTTTGAAATGATAAAAATCCTTTTTTAAAGGCCGGCTAAAATTTTTTTAACTTATCGATTTTTTGATGTATAAAAGGTATTTTTGCTTGGTCCTCCGAATATTTTTGATATTTGTGTTTCGGTGAGTTGTAGATAGTCGAGGGGCAGGGCGAACTCGTATTCGCAAAACTCGTATTCGGCAAAACTCGTATTTGACAAAACTCGTATTCGCAAAACTCGTATTTGACAAAACTGGTATTCGCAAAACTCGCATTCAACAAAACTCGTATTCTACCGAAATTTGCTTGTTTTTATGAGTAAAACACACATTCACAAGGCAACATTCAAATATATATCCGACTAATAAGCGTTATTGTCTTTAAAATCTACTCATACTAACTGTGATTCTGCTTTTACTTTATTTTCCTCAGTCAATACAACGTGTTGAATACGAGTTTTGTCAAATACGAGTTTTGTCGAATACGAGTTTTGTCAAATACTAGTTTTGCCGAATACGAGTTCGCCCTGCCCCATAGTCGACACCCTGATCCCACATCCCCTAATTTTTCACTTATTTTGAAATAGTGTTTAAACGACTCCTAAGTAATTTTATATGCTTAAAACGATGAAAAAGTTATTTTCTGAAATTTTTCCACACCAAAAATTGATTTTTTGAAAAAAAAGTGTTTGGCCAAATTCGACTTTTTCGCCTTGGTCCCCCAAGGCAATACAACCTGAAAGGGTACCTGGATACCCAAAAAGATGGAATTTGAACATAGTTTTGTTAACAGGGGCATACCGCGTATAAGAAAAATACGGTATATTGAACTAAAATGATAACCAAAACACCAATTGTCAAAACCAAAGGCCTTGAAAATTGTTAATCACTTCAAAATGGTGGAATTTCATGATACACTTTTTTCCACAAGTCTCAATAAATTACTTGTTTCTTGTGGTTTGCAGCCCACATGCTTCCTTGATGTATAAAATGTTGACAGAATTTTCGATTGTGTCTGTCAAAGCAGTGTCTAAAAGTCAAAAAGTTTGTTTTTTAATTTTTTTTATTGCTCACTTGCTTTTGGTTCCTTTGGCAAACAAATCTTTACCGAGTTCAATAACGTCGGTTCTAAAAATAATTTGAGGATATTCTTGAGTTCACTACTTATTTTCCTGTCGTATGAATTACCTGCATGTGAGGCAGCATTGTAACATGCCAAAGTCTGCATCTGTTCTATTTGAAAAAATTTAAATTATATAATTTGTGAAGTTTTTAAAACTATTACTTGCATCTTGTCTTAAACTCATAAGGTCTTCTATTTCGAAGCTCGACACAAGCATGACTTCCAATGCTTTCACTTAAAATTTTTGGTTCTTAGAGAGTACACCAGTTTAAAAAATGAAGGTCTATGAAATGCCGGTCATATGAACGGCTAAATGACCGGTCAACAAATCTACTAAAAACCTCCGAAAAATGTATTGAAGTGGCATAGCGAGATCTGCGTATAAACATTTGCAGAAAAAAGATTGCTGACTGTTTTTGCGGACACAACTTTTGCGGACCTACATTTGCGGCGATAATTTTGCGAAATGACATTTGATGACTTTTCAGAATGACCAAAGCAGAAGGGAATTAGCAAAATGACTTTTGCGCCGCAACATTTGCGAATACGAAATTTGCTTAAATAACATATGCGAAACTACATTAGCGGCAGTACATTTGTAGACACATTGTTACAGACACAATGAATTACCAATGCAGATACGACATACATGAAAATCCTACAAGATAACGCTAATCCTCTAGTGAAATATAACTTTTCACACGGCTTTTTAAGTGTGATAACAAAAACAAAAAAGTTTTTACGTGACATAAAACTAAAGTATTAGCTTTTTATGTCGATTCCGCAAATATCGTTCAGCAAAAGTCGCGAAGCAAATGTCGGTCTTAACACTCCGCCTCCCATGCGTAGTAATTGCCCGAATCGACTCAGAATTTCTCGCTGAACACGATAGCGCAAAAAATTTAAAAAAAAGTTGGTATGAGATGGTGAAAACCCCTCCTGAAAGTAGGCTGTTTTTGGTCACCCTCAATCACCTAAAATTTTGAGAAATTTAGATGCTAGTCACCAAAATTTCTATTTCACCTAGGCGTGAAACACTCAAAATATTAAGCTGGATCAGAGCTATCTATTGAGCCCAAACTTGCATCAGAGTGATCATTTTTTCACAGAGAATTTACGATTTTCCCTCAAAGATCCAGTTTCTGGATATCCTTTTTTGCGACATTATAAAAGCCAAAACTCTGCCTACAAATCATTTCTAGCTTAATAGTCAAAATCAATATATAAGTTGTAGCGCAACTTTCTATAACCTTATTCCCGCTTGAAAAAACATCAATTCTGACACCGAATTCGTTTTCAGCGTAGTCGATTTGCATGTAAGACTGCTCTTGTTGCTAAAAGTCACTGTCGAATTTCGAATTCCGCTCAAGACAATAAATATTCAAATTTTAAATTCAAATATTTATTGTCTTGAGCGGAATTCGAAATTCGACAGTGACTTTTTAAGACAAGAGCAGTTTTACACGCAAATCGACTACGCTGAACACGAATTCGGTGTCAGAATTGATGTTTTTCAAGCGGGAATAAGGTTATAGAAAAGTTGCGCTACAACTTATATATTATATTATTATTGATTTGGTTGCAGTATAGAATCCCCCCACGGGGACTGATCAGATCGAGAAGATAACATCATATTCGTGTTTCTCGACCCCGATTTCATGAGAAAGCCGGCTGTTTTTTGGTTCTGAGAAAAAAAATTTTCGAACCACAGGGGTATCATGATTTTTTAGTCAAAATTTGAAAAATTTAAATTGGCGCCTTTTGAATTTTAAAGGGATAGGGCTGTATAGGGAGGGGAAGGGAATAAAAGGGGCCACTTTTATGGCAGAACGTTAAAAGTTAAAAATTTTTGTATTCTGCGCCTGCCTCACCATGTTTTTCAACTGGGCCGTGGCAAAAAAAGACTCTATATGCATTTTATGGTCAAGAGTACTTCTCGGAATCATGTCTAAGGTAAGTGCGTGCGCGCATCTCTAACTCTCAAGCCCCCTGCGCCCCCTTCGGGGGCGCAGGGGGCTTGGTTGCTTGGGGTTGAGATGCGCACACCCACATCCCTTAGACGCAAATCACTCGAAAGTGACTCTGGATGCATGAAAAAGCATGTATACCAGAGTTTGTTTATGCGGTAGGCCCAGTATTCAAAACTATGTTCAACATCTTCTTGTTAGTGGGCCCTGAGTCATTAGTGGCCCCTTTTATTCCCTTCCCCTCCCTATACAGCCCTTAATCCCTCTTAAATTCAAAAGGCGCCAATTTAAATTTTTCAAATTTTGACTAAAAAACCATGATACCCCCTGTGGTTCGAAAAATTTTTTTTTCTCAGAACCAAAAAAACAGCCGGCTTTCTCATGAAATCGGGGTCGAGAAACACGAATATGATGTTATCTTCTCGATCTGATCAGCCCCCGTGGGGGGGGGGATTCTATACTCAAGCCATTGATTTTGCATAATTTGTCTCAAATTTATGATAAACTATTGCTGTATTTAGTGGAGTGTTAAGTCTTCTACTGCGAATGTCGCCCCTCAAATGTCGTTCCACATACTTTGGTCTGCAAATGTCGTCTCTGCGAAGCTTATCTCCGCAAATAACCTTCTGCAAATGTTAGTACGCAAATGTAAGGCAAATGTCACGTCTGCAAATGCCCTTCCGCAAATGTTTATCCTCACAGTTTTGCCATTTCATTCAAGTACCCTCCAGAACTGGCGAAAAATCATCTTCTGGCAGAAAAGAGTTTTTTTTTCGGAAAGTGCCTTTCCAATACTTTTTTTCATCTTTTCTATACGTAAAAATGGTAAAATTGTACCAAGCGAGTTTTTATTACTATTTTCCGGGCAGGTGGGATTGTGTACTTTGGCCCAATCTTATAGCTTCGAAAATTTTGTTATATTAAAAAAATTTTAAAATAAATTTTCCATCCTAAAAATTATTTTCTTGCAAATATTCACCTGCAGCAGGGCATAGTTTGGCTTTGAACGCTATATTCATCACAACTCCATTATTAATTTCAGTACAGTCAACTGCTGTTCAGTTACTTTTTGTTCTTCTAATGTCAAGTACGTATTTAAAAATTTTCTTCTTCCAACAAAATAGAATCAGTATTTATAGCGTCCATGTTCAGCAAGGAATAGGTGCAATTATCATTATATAAATGAATTTTTTTATTTATGTGAAAGCCGTTCTCGTTAATAAAATTTCCCATTGTAAAATTAGACATAAAAATTGGAAGAATAATTATATAATATATATAAATATGATATAATCATAATTATTAATATGATTAATAATTAATAAATATGCATTTTGAGCTTTTTCTAGCTGTAGCATTAGGCATTTGAATTATTAGAAACAATTTTTTTTAATGTAATTTTTCAGCAATGACAGCAGTGAGTACTCATATTTGTCTACTTGTTTGCATATCTCAACAAGTAAAGGTCACTAACTTGTTGTTAAACACAAGTTTACTGGATTCTTTCTGTGGGAAAAAAACCTGTTGGAGTAGGAAAAATCATCAGTTTATTGATCCTAGGATATTTTAGGCTCTATTATAGACTCGACATTTTCTCACGAAAAAACCGAGAAATTTCTCGAGCAAAATTCAGATTTCGCTCACTTGATTGAAAATGAACAATAAAATTTTTTTAGGATTTCTGAATTCTTCGAATTTTCATCTAAAAATATTTTTTTTGTAAAAAAGAGGAAGTTATGGTGATTCAATGCTAATTTATCTCACTAATTCTGAGTCAGTTGTGCCTTGTTTATAGTTGTACGTTGATAAATGTAAAATTCCTCGTATAATATACGTACAGTTAACGACGGGGCAAAAATCTCTATATAGTATTTGGATCGGGAGGTGAGCTTGCTGACACACTAATAGTGCAATCACCATCTTGATCATTACAATGAGTACTAAAAATTAAAATTATCTACAAAATTCAGTTTTAAAATTTGTCACCTGGAAGTCCTGGTATAAACAGGTCATTTTCGTTAGGTTCGTTAGCTGGAACATTTGAGGTAATGCACTGCTGAGTAAAAAAAGAATAGCAATAGTCAAAATCATAAAAGTAGCTGGCAAGGACATTTTTTCAGTAAATTAATAATAAACTGATTTCGTCGCCCTTTGTACGCACATCACACAAGCCGAAAATTTGCTCAAACGATGTAAACGAAAATAAAAATAAACAAGTTCATAGCGAAAAACTAGGAAAATCTCGTAAATGTGCTGCATCTAAATTTTGACCCTCAACGTTCAAAAGTACATGCGAACTTGAAGCAAAACACAAAAACAAATATTTAGAGTAAAAGATTTTGGAAGTTTGCATGGACGCTTACATTTTTTTCTGCCAAAATGGTTCTCAAATTTTATAGCCATTACGATATTTTTTCTTTATTTAAATGACACAACTTTGGGTATATGGTTTGGGGTATTATATGCAAGTAACGCCAAAAGTGAATTGTAAATTTACATATGCCTTCGTTGGTTACATTAATGAGAATAATTAAAACCTGTAGATCTCAAAATTTTGAAAATTAGGACATTTCAGGTATTTTAGCAAATTTTTTCTTTGAATATTTCTTTTTTGCTAAAATCAGTTTCGAGCTTGCCGCCTTTGAAGAGAATAGGGTTCCAGCAGTCATGTTTTCGAGTTTTTACTTTTTAGCTCAGTTTCGACGTCTTTTTTGAACTCCTGAGGTGATTTTAGGTCGAATAAGGTGTTCGGGAAAACTTTAAAAAAGTTGATTTCGGGTAGGGGGGGGCGGTCTAGCATATGCAAGTAGCGCCAACTCCATTGTCCATGCCACACACATCACCATACTCAACGCAAGCAGAAAAATTATGCTAATCCTTACTATTTTTTCCTTTAAAGGACCATGGTAACATTTAAAGGACCATATCAAGGACCATGGACCATGCGCGCAGTGGCATGTGCAAAATTTGAATTGGCGGGGGACACTTCTCTTTCGTCTCAAATTTTACTCTTTGCAGTTGTGTCGAACGACTCCAAAGAGTAAAGTTCGAGACGAAAAAGAAGTGTCCCCCGCCAATTCAAATTTTGCACATCCCGCTGCGCGCAAAAACCATGGTCCTTTAAACAGAACAATTATGTGTAACATTTTTTAAATGTTTTTGTGCGTGGAAAGTGCTCTTTTTATTTATCGTTGCTTGAAAAATAACTTTCTCGGTAGTCGGCATTCATTTAAATTGTTTTAATCAATAAATCTCTTATAGTTTTTTGTTGCATTACGCTATTAAGCAATACACTTGAATAAATGGTTTTATTTTGTCTGCTGCTCTTTGAATTTTTTAAAATTATTATAGTTAAACAGATTTCAACGATTTCCACTGTTATTTTAATAGTGGAAAGGCCTTTTAAAAAGGCCTTTTCTGTAAAAGTGGACCACATATACACTTTTGTTCCCTTTTGAAATTCGACCTATGTCGAAGATCTGAAATGTTGATGTTTTCTTTCTTGGAATACAGCTTTTTATTTTTATCACAGGACCCCCACACATTTCTCACCATTCTTTGCAAAATTAAGCGGGCTTCCTTATGGTGATTATAGTATTTGCATATCGATCAATTTTTCTAGGAAAAATTGACAATTTACACAAAATCATATTTTCCAAAATAAAAATTCTCAGCTAAAAACCTATTTTTCACTTTTGTAAAAGTGTGCCGGAACATTTTTTATTGTAGATTCAAAAAGAGCAACTAATTTTGCACAAGGTGAACAAAAAAATTGAAAAAAAGGTTGGCAACAAAAAATGTTTGGGGGTCCTGTGATAAAAATGAAAAGCTGTATTCTCAAGAAAGAAAACATCATCATTTCAGATCTTCGACGTAGGCCGAATTTAAAAATGGCCATATCTCGTCATCCAAATATGAAATTGGCGTTCTGTCAGAAGTTAACATACTCAGAATCAGTTCCTCTTTCGAATGAGACCGAAACTAGAAATTTCGAAAAAATTGAGGGAACGAGGAATGGTCCAGTATACAGAAAATGCCTTTTAACAGACGTTTTCTGTATTATCGAAGAAAACCTTGTTATCTCATTTTTGACCCCAATTTATCTTGTCGGTTTGTCCTGTTCCCCAACTAATTCTGAACAAATTTCATTTCGGTCGACATATTTTTTCACCGAAAATTTTGAATAGGCGCGCTTTAAAATTATTATTACTAAAAAGTCAGTTTTTTTTTTCGTACCTTTGTCAGCCTTTTTTTGTGTTTTTATTTCACAAGTATTTCGTTATTAGACGCAAAATTGACAGCTATTTTATACTGTTAAAACAAATTTGACTTATGACGAAAAAATCTTTGATCAAAAGCTTTAAAAAAGATAATTTTTTGGCTTAACATATTTTAAAAAGAGCTTCTTATAAAAAGGCCTCTACAGAAAAAATAAAGGGTCCTGTTCAACTTTTTTGACTTTTTCAAATAGAAAATTAAATTCCACGTTTAAAGGCAAAAAAATCAAAAACGTCGTCATTTCAAGAAGTTAAGTCAAAAAGAAGTAAAGTAGTGGTCAAGAAATGACATTTTTTTAAAAAGATTGTTAGAAAAATTTATTTTTTGTTGAGAATATGCTTTTTCTTGAGCCAGATTTGTGCACAGCGTGATCGCTTTTGTTCAGAAAAATAGAATAGGGTTATCGAAAATACGAAATTACGCATTGGTCCCTCTTGTGGTTTGAAAAAGTAAAGCCTTGAGGACCGAGGTTTTATGCACTTACTTACATCAGACGTGAATTTTCTTTCCTATAAAGGTCATAAATAATTATAAAGTACCCTTTTTCTGTAGAGGCCTTTTTATAGCGAAAAAAATATGTTAAGCCAAAAAAATTCAAATAGTCATTTTATAGGACTCTTACCTCTTACCTCTTCTAATAAGAGACTTCCTTCAACATCTGGTTAAAAAGACGATATTGGTTTGCTAACAGATAATTGATAAGAAACCTTTAGCTAAAGTGGCCCTTGTGTGGCACTATAGATTTTTAGCTTGTTCCCCTTGTTGGTTTTTTAGGACTTTCTAGGCTGAGGCAAGGATTGGCCAGCGTATGTTAAGAAAGACTCAAACATGACTTTGATAAAACATTTGCTGGCCAACCCTTGTCTAAGCCAAAACCTTAAAACAGAAAAGGGGGGGGGGGTTGGACTAGGCCAAACTCGGTTCCGCATAAGTTTTAAAATTTTCGTAAAAAAAAAGTAATACTCATAACCAATTGCAGTTTGTATTCACATTTTGGCATTCTCTCTGGCATTATACAATACGTGCAAAATTTAATCTTCTTTTCTTACAGTAGAAACTATTTTAAACCAACTTTGAAATTTTTCAGTTGCATCGATGATTAGGATTACTAGGGAAATTCATAAAGTAAAGTTTTCTCTGATAATATTTTTTATATACATATTTTTTTATAGTTCACTTGTCTAAAATCGAATGCTAGTATATGGCAATAATTTACAGGGTGACACACGAAACGTCCGCACTCGAAATTTTTTCTTTTTTTATAGCAAAATTTATTTAAACACAATAAATAACAAATCAACACATCAAAACAAGTATATTTATTCAAAATGTCCACCATTGGCATCAACACAAGCTTTCAGGCGTTTCGGATAATTATCCACCATTTTGGCCAAAGTTTCAACATTTATTTCTTTCCAAGCTTAGATAACGTGTGAAAAGAAAAAAAATTCAAGTGCGGACCTTTCGTGTGTCACCCTGTCTATAAATCACAACTTTCACACAACTAAAATATTTGAAAAATTATCAGCAGCGTGTTACTTAGGCCAAGCAGCTTAAAACAATTGTGTTTTTACAAATATTTAAAACCAATTTTTTAGATGTTGACCATAAGCTCGAGCATAAGTGCTCAAAACAGTGTTCAGAACAATCACCAAGTGGTGCTGATTGGTCGAAACAAGCTTTTAAAAGCTTTAGCGGGCAGTAATGATCTAAATGCTAAGCTTGGAGTGGACAGTGCTCTTTTGAAAGCAGCTATTGACCAACTTCCTAATGGTGCAGGTGGCAGTGTTCCACTCTATCTGAACATGGCTAAGGTATTTTGAATTGGCTAAAATTCATTGCGCCCTCAAAATGCTCATTTACGCCCTCAAATCAATTATTTACGCCCTCAAATTTGAAAATTGATCAAAATGCTCATTTACGCCCTCAAATTGCTCATTTACGCCCTCAAATTTATTATTTACGTCCTCAAATCGATCAAATTGGGTGGGAATTCCCTATTTTAGATGGCCATATTTTCAGAACTCGAATGTCTGACTGTGTTTAGACTTTCCAAACCGGTATCTTCAGTTTCCCTGAGCCATTCTGTAGGAGAACGCATGAGGAGCTCACTCGAGCGACCCTGAGAGCCGCAAAAAATTTGCACTATATCGAGGTTCGCACTAAATCGGGGTTCCACTTTCGATACTTCAAAGACTTTTGACCAAGTCCATCGAACTCGAGTCGCACTAAATCGGGGATTGACTGTACCAGAGAGAGAGAGGTAAGTTTTCTCAGGCGGAGGTGCACTGGTGATGGTACCTAGGTGAAGTACCTATGTGGGTACCAAGTGGTCGTCCACTTGGATCAAAATTTTTTTTTAACGTTTTTCATGTTCCGAAACCTGTTTTTTGGATTTATTCGGGCATGCTGAAGATGGTTTGACGGTGGTAAAATGCCGCGTTCTCAAGTATTTTTTGAGTGTTGTGAAATAATTGATTTTGGTGAAATCAATTATTCACCAAAACTCAAAATATACTCGAGAACACGGGATTTTACCACTGTCAAACCATCTTCAGCATGGCGAATTAGTCCAGAAAACAGGTTTTGGAACATGAAAAATGTAAAAATTTCTATGATATAAGTGGACGATCGGCTGGTTTCGCTGGTTGAGACTAAAAAATTTGAATTTCCGCAAAATGTTGGCTAAAATAAGCATTTTGGTCGATTTGAGGGCGTAAAAAAGAAATTTGAGGGCGTAAATGAGTAATTTGAGGGCGTAAATAAGCATTTGATCAATTTCAAATTTGAGGGCGTAAATAATTAATTTGAGGGCGTAAATGAGCATTTTGAGGGCGCAAATCACCTATAGCCATTTTGAATTTAGTCGAAAAAATATGAAATAGCCTTCAATCTAGGATTTTTAAAAAATTGGCTTGATTTTACAAATTTATATTTTTTTACAGACATCGTCAAAATTCGATGAGTCATTAACATTTTTCCCCATGATTTGTTTTCAACTTTTGATATCAAAGCTAATATTTTATTCATAATACAAATTCGGTCCTCTACTCCATCCCTGGTTCACTGCAACCTCAAAACCTAGTCCACACCACCCCATCGAATCTAGTCCATACAAACCAGGGCTCCCATCTGAATTGATTTTTCAGAAAATGTTGATTCTGAAGGGTCTAATCTGATGATTGTAGAAAAGGTTGACTAATTAGAAAAGGTTTGATTTTGGTCAAGGAGAATAAATTATCTGAACTAAATGAAAAATGCTCGTCTAATCAATAAACCCCATATATTTTACCTCTGAACCTAGTGCAAGCCACTTGCAAATCGGGTCCTATTCGCTCTGAAAAAAAAATTTCACTCAGAAAATAGTTTAACTGACTCAGACCTGGTTAAATTTACCCTATGTCTGGTTTAATTAACATATATAGTTTCAGCCTTAAAGCAAGTCCCAAACAAAGTATTTTCAAATCCAAACTATAAAATTCAGGGCAATTCAAATCTTCAACAAAATATTTCTTGACAACATCTTATCTGGCCTTAAAAAAGCAAAAAAGTGATTTCTATCTAAAATCCCAATATCGAAATCTTGCAGCGTTACAGAAAGACAAATAGACAGAAAAGCTCTGGTATTATACAGGAGACATACCCTTAGAAAACTATTTCACCTAAAATATTTTCAGATTATTGCTGTGCCTGACGATGCAAGTCGCCATAACACACCTTCCAACGCCTATAGCATTTTTAAATCGCTTCAAAACTTGCCGATAGCTAGTGGTGTCAAGGTAATACTTCAACTTTTTTAAAACAAAAACTTATACTAATTTTTTAAAGAGCTTGTCAGTGGTGCTATATGCAGAGTATGCACATGTGTTTGCCAGTGTGGCCGCTATTTCCAAGTGCTTTCCTGTTTACAGCCGTAAAACTGCTGATAAGACTGTGCTAGAGAGAATTAGTGTCGAGGTTGTTGTCACTGATCAAAAAGTGTTTGGTTTGATGTTTTACATATTTTTGCATTTAGCAATCGTTTTTTACAGGAGCTGAATGACGCAGATGTGAAGTTATTGCAAGCATTGAGGTAGATTTTCATATCTTTTAGTCACACTGAAATTGATTTTCGTGTGAGCTTGAGTATGAATAATGGTGTATTTAGTAGAGCTTAAAAATGAAGCTTAAAAATCCTTACACATATAACTAAGCTTAGACTGAAAAGTGTCGCGATTACCATGCAGATCCAGTGATTAAAGAGGAGCTGAAAGCTCGTCCTCAATACGCAGAGATTATTCCATGTTTTGTGTTTTTAATGTGCTTCTTAAGCCATATTTTGTCGGCAGTCCAGTGTTGCAAGTTTGAAAAAATTGTGCCGAATTAAAAATTGGTTAGGCATCAACAATGTCGAAATTTCGTTTTTACAAATTCTTTTCAAAATGGCCTAACTATCGAAAAGGAAACAAAACCATCAAAAAAAGGTTGATTAGTTTTCTATTACATTTCGATTTCTAAGGTATTTTTTAAAGGAATGTAAAAGTTCTGATAAAATTCAGTATTAGGTATAGTTTTGTTAGAAACGAAGTTAAAACTTTTCTACAGATTTTAATCGTCCAAAACCAACAGCTTTCATCGCCCGTTTAAGGAGGAAGATTAATTTAAAAAAACTAATCTTCTAATCTTAGTTTTTGCTGTTTGTTTCTTGGTGAAATAATAATTTTTTTCGAAATATACGTTTTTAGATGAAAATTGAATTGTGTGAAATTGTGATTACTCTACTGAAAATCATGCTTGATGAACATCTCTTATTACGTTCTGCATTTAAATATATTATACACCTATATAGTTTATTAATTTGAGCAAGTACCAGTTATATTTTGCTCAAATTCTAGATATTTAAGAATATGTTAAACTAGGGTCTGCAGGCGCCTATCAGCGCCTATGCCGTGCGGGAACATTGGTGGTTCGGGCACTATTTTGTGGTTCGGGAACATCGGTGGTTCATTTACATTAGTAGTTCAGACAGATTAATCTTTTGAGTGCGTTAATAGTTAGGACAGATCATCCACCCTACTTGTTAACTCCCCTACTTTACCTCGCCTACCTTCGCCTTTCCTCGTCTATCCTCGCCTATCCTTGCCTATCCTCGCCTATCCTTGCCTATCCTCGCCTACCCTCGCCTATCCTCGCTTACCCTCGCCTATCCTCGCCTATCCAGGCCTATCCTCGCCTACCCTCGCCATTGGGGGCACACATTAGATTAACCCTGAAAACCACCACTTTTCACTTTCAAGGGGCGAAACCTCAATTTTTTACATCAATTCCTGAATTTAATTGCGAAAGGTCCTTCGCCATTGAGAGAGCTTTCAAATGAGTATAAACATGCAAATTAAAATATTACACTAAAAAAAGTTTTCCTTTGTGACCAAATGGGCACTCATAAGATTAACCCTGAAAACCACCACTTTTCACTTTCAAGGGCAAAATCACAATGTTTTCACAGCAATCTTAAATCTGATTGCGAAAGGTCCTCGGCCATTGAAAGAGCTTTCGAATGAGTATAAACATGCAAATAAAAATATCACACTAAAAAAAGTCTTTCTTTGTGACCAAACATGTACTCAGATGCGTTAACCAACCACCCACCCACGCACCCATCCCAAATACTATATAGAGATCACCTATTTTCAAATGCTGTTTCCTCCTCTTTCCGGAACTTTTGTTACAAAACGCATACTTTGGTATACTCAGCGTTTCCCGTGCTAAAAAATTCCCTTTGCAACAGGGTTAAGATCTCAAAATTTCGAAAATAAGGACAATCAGGGTATTTTTGCGAGATATACGTTTTTATCCTATGCTTATTCCTGGATTTTGAAGATTTTGACGTGAAATCTTTTAAAAATAAGATTTGAAGTTCCAAAATAAGGACAAGCGTTATCATCTTACAAGGACAGATCCCATCGCTGCTTCGCAAGCGTAAAGTACGTTAGTGTTATTCAGGGCTATTTTCGATAACTGGCAAAATTAGGAAGCAAATTCAATGTTTAATTCGCCACCACCCTACCCCGGTTAAAATAAAGACTTTTACTATTTCAGGCAGGTCTTATTTACTGAAAATTTAGTGAGTCCATCCAGTTGTGCGGTAAACTAGTTGACACTCCTGCCAATGAGCTTACCACCGAAGTAAGTTTAACACTAACGAAATTTATAAATGATGAGCCTTCTAAAAAAGGTTTTAGGCTTTTGTGGCTGAGACCATAACTCTTGTTGAAAACCTGGGCTTAAAAATCCAGCAGACCATTATTAGAGTAAGATTTTTGTTAGTAAAAGTAATAGTTTTTAGTCTTACATTTTAATATTTAGGGTGAAGACCTGCTGAAACAAGGTTTTGGTGGTATCTACCATGTGGGCAAAGCAGCCACTACCCCACCAATATTTGCTTGCTTCAGCTTCACTCCTACTTCAGCCAAGCAATCCTATGCTTTAGTGGGCAAAGCATTGTATTTGACACTGGCGGCATGCAGATCAAAACCAAAACTGGAATGCCTAGTTAGTTGTCTATTTTAAAAACACTTCAAAATTTATAGTGTTAAGCTTTTTAAAGAAGTAGCGGTGAAATTATATGAAGCTTTCGCTATTTTAAGTATTCCAAAATAATAAAAACCCTCAGCTATATTTTATAATATGACAATCGTGGTCAAAGGCTGAAAAAGTTGAATATATAGTGTTGTTGGCCTGTGTTAAATTCGTGGGATCTAGCTCATAGGTGTACACAGGACTTTAAAAAATTGGGCGAGGGTCTAATCTTTATTAAAAAAATTTACTGTGGGCTATAGCCAGGCTAGCCCCTTCTCTGAGTACGCATATGATCAATCTATAAGGCCTTATTATGCATACACTTCGAAGTGTAAGTTCTGATATGAGGTCCAAATGCTGGGTATGGGGTTTTATTATAGAGACAGATCACGGATGGGAAGTTTACTTTTTTCATTTTGTGCGTTTTTGAGACCTCTAATCTTTTTTATATCTGAACTTTTACGCCGAAATCTTCTTTGCTTTAAAATAGCTATGAGCACTGGATCAAATGGCCTATTCCTTCGGAATAGACAATGTCCTTTTTTCAAAGATAGATAGATCGAAGCCCCGCTTTATGCCCGCAAGCCTTTGGAAATAGACATTACTTCTATAACTTTTTCATATTTTACTTAAAATTCAAGTGTTTCCTGAAAACCAAAAGTTGGATATTTGAGCTAAATTTTGATGTATAATTTTGTACATAAAAACATTAGGAATCAAGTTTAATGTTTGCAGTTTTCACTCCACCAATTTTTTAGCCATGAAAATTGATATGGGTGGAGCCGCAGCTTGCTTTGCAGCTTTCTTGGCTTTAGTCAAAGCTGGATTCCAGGAGAATCTGCATTGCCTTCTGTGCATCGCTGAGAACTCAATCTCGCCAGTGGCTAAGTAAAAAGCTTCTAGAATATTTATTCTAAAAGAAATATTATTCCTTTATTTAGCAAACCAGATGACATAATTACCCTCCTCAGTGGAAAAACTGTAGAGATTACCAACACTGATGCAGAAGGCCGCCTTGTGCTTGCCGATGGAGTCTTTTATGCCAAGACTAAACTCAAGGTGAAAAACTAAATATAAATATTTTATTAAATAGCATTTTTTAAAGTTTGCAACCTCTGTGAAGCTTAAAAATTAAGAAACCAATCAAAGAGCTTATTTTTCTTTTTCTTACTAGCAAATGGCCGATTTTTCTAAGCTTAGGCAAGGATTGGCTACGTATGGTGAGAAGGACTTTAAAATATAGTAAACTTAGAATTTACAAAAAAAACCGGGGGACTAAGTTAAAAACCGGTACAAAGTATGTGATGGGGCCAAAAGTTTTATGAAACATTTCAGGCCGATACCATCATCGACATGGCTACTTTGACTGGTGCTCAGAGCTGGGCTACCGGAAAAGTGCATGCCGCTATTTTGACCAACAATGAAGAGACTGAAGTGGAGTGCATCAAGGCTGGCAAAAAGAGCGGTAATACTGCTTAATAATAATATAATCAATAGGACGCTAATAAATACATTTAGGCGATTTGGTTCACGCCCTGCCTTATGCTCCTGATCTGCACTTTAATGACTTGAAATCCACCATTGCCGATATGAAAAACTCTAATTTTGGGGATAAAGGCTAGAACTTGTTTAATCTTTTTTACATACTGATAATTAGGCGCTACCCAGGTTCCTAAATTAGAAGTTATAATAAAGTACTGTTTCAAAAAAGTCAAAGTTTATAAAAAAATGGTTTCGCCAAAAACAGGTTTAAAGAAAGACCGTTTCTGAAAAGAATGTGTTTAAGCAATATACATTTTAGAAACACACATTTGACAAAGAAAGTGCTTCAGAAAAATTACTGACCTTTCTAAAATATCGATTTCTTGTTACGTAAATCTTCTAATTAAAGCCCATGGGCTTATATTAGATGACGTGACCCCCCGAACATACCTGCACGGGCGCCGACGCCGGGCGCCGGGCGCCGGCTAAAAAATCTTAACAGTCGGGCGCCGGCGCCCGGCGCCACTTCAGCTACGGCGCCGGCGCCTGAATGTTAAGATTTCAGCTGTCTTGACAATGTTTTAGTAAATTCAAAATTTTCTCAGATTTTTTTGCAGACAAGTTATTTTTAATCTTATAGTAAATTTTTATTTTTTATGTTTATCACATGTAAATCACAAAATTTCATTACCGGTTTTTGCTTTTTTTGATGTTCTCCACTATCTGATGAAGATAGTTATCCACTATTTCCTCGACTCGTTGTTCACTGTTTCCAAAGATTGCCTCTCCAGCTTGATCAGCTGTGATTGAAATTCCAAAGAAGGCAATAAATTTGAAAAATAGTTCTTTTCCGGATTTAACTCCGCAGTGGTGTAAGAACTTGCGCCAAATAACCTTAACACGATATTTTGAAAATTTTATTCGCATTTTAAAAATCTTGCCTTTAGCAGTGGATGCGCGCCCTCTTTCAACATCTCGTACGGTATTCCGGTTGAGGCGTTGGCGCCGGCGCCGACGCCCGGCGCCGAATTAATTGTGGCGCCGGCGCCGACGCCCGGCGCCGAATTAATTGTGGCGCCGGCGCCCGGTGCCGATTTTTAGTAGACCCGGCGCCTGGGTCGGCGCCGGCGCCGATTTTTCTCAGCGTGCAGGTATGCCCCCGAAGTCACTTGTGGCATTGTGTTTTAAGCTATGAAAAATCAATCATTTTCAAGCATACAGCCACTTAAAATGTAGCTAAGGAACAGGGCTATATTTTGAGTGGTCGTAAGCCCGAGAATGTTGGGTTTTCATGGCTAAAAACACAATGCCACAAATGAAAAATTTTCGGAAATCTACTAATATAAGCCCATGGGCTTTAATTAGAAGATTTACGGTATTTTGTGACGGTTTATAATTTTAGATAGCCATGGATGGTATTAGGGTTACAGTCCACTCCCGATTTAGTGTACACGTGGTTTCAATCATTTTGGCCGGCGGTTAATAAAAATGACTACAATGAACCCTCGATTCAGTGTACACCTGGAGCCGGTCCCCAGGGTGTACACTAATCGGGAGTTGACTGTATGTGTAATTAGTGGGTCGCAATGAGTGCATCGGTAATTAGTGTGCCAGCAAGAGCCTGTCTAGGCAGTAGGTCTTTCGGTCCCCAATTGTTTGGTCCCTCGTCATTCGGTCCCCTGGTCATTTGGGAATGGAATTGGGTTTGCTGGATCCACCTGGATGGCCTGAAAAATCAAAATTCAGTTCAAATTCATAACAAACCCTTTTGTGACTTAAAATCGTGTAAGGAGTTCTGCTTGTTTGTATCGAAATTGAGTTTTGCCCTAAGTGGAGCCAAAAACCTTAGGTAATTATCCCTCGGCTAGGTGGATATCCACCTGGCTTCCAATAAAAATTAGCCAAATTCGAAAACTAACCGCTTTTTTTTTCATTGTAAAATTGCCTGGCGAAACCTGTTTATATAAACCAAAATTATAATTTTACCTATCTGGGCCCAAAATCTGGAGTGGGTACCAGCTGATCAAGTGGATATCCACCTAAATGGCCTGAAATAAGATAAAAATCCCTAAGAGAAACTCGATACCCTATTTCTATAATTTAACCTCAGTTTTACTGAATAATCCATGCAATAACTAAACCAAGTGGTCGTCCACTGGGATCAAATTTTTTTTTACGTTTTTGGGTTCCGAATTACAGCTAATTACAGACGCACTCATTAGGACGCAGACAACAGGTTTTGGAACCCGAAAAAGTAAAAAAATTTGCTCTAAGGCCTGGTACCCAATGAGTGCGGATTTTTTCATACCCCCTCACTCGTAACTTTTTAAATTTAAAAAAAAATATTCTGTTGCTGCCTTGTAGTTTAGATTCAGAGCTACCAGATGAGATATTGATAAAGTAGATCTCGGTTTAAAAAGTTTGTTAAAAATGACTGGAGCCGCACTCGGATCGAGTGCGGATCCAGAGTGCGGATCCACTCATTTTTATCCAAAATTTTTGAATCACATGTAGCTAATAAATAACTTATCTGGTAGCCCTGGATCTTAGCTAGAAATAGCACCAACAGAATAATTTTTGAAAATTTAAATAAAAAGTTACGTCCGTTTCCGAGTGAGGAGGTATGAAAAAATCCGCACCCATTGGGTACCAGGCCTAAGTCTGCCTTTCACCCTCATTCAAACATTGTTGACATATTTTGGAGTGGGCTGGTCTTGGACATGAAGCGACCAATCCCTTTGCCGGGTACTACAACATATTTTTCAAGCTTAACCTTAGAACTTTTCAAGCTGCACTCAAGTTGTCCAGCTGGACATCCACCCAGAAAATAGAGGACTACCTTAGTTTCGAAGGTGCAATTAAGTCAAAAAAAGTTGTGCTCGTTACAAATCGTTTTAAACACCGGCTTTCAATGAAGAGCAAAATTTGTTTGCCTATTCAGAATAATCCACAAAAATTAAAAGCCGACCACCTTGCAGGGGGTAGCTACCCACGGTATTAAGATTACAGCTGGTTAAACAGCATTTTGTCTTAACAAACCATGTTCAGGAAACACGATTCTGGATAGGGTAAACTGATTTTAAATTACTTTCAGCTTAATCCAAAATTTCGGATTCTGGAGTTTAATTTAAAATTTGTTTTTTGAAAACTCTGACTTGAAGAAACTATTTGTTTAGCGAAACATTTGTTTGCAAAATGTTTATTGTCGAATATGATCTTTCTTTAAACCTGTTTTTGGCGAAACCATTTTTTATAAACCTTGACTTTTTTGAAACAGTACTTTTTTATAACTTCTAATTTAAGAACCTGGGTAGCGCCGATAATTACATTAAAAATATTTAGAAGGCCCTCCGAGCGCCATAGCTGGTCTTTTTATCGGCAAGCAAATTGACTTTCCGATGATGTCAACTGGCTTCATGTCGACATTGCAGCTCCGGCTTGGGATGGCAAACGAGGAACTGGCTTTGGAACTGCATTGTTGGTATCTTTGTTGGCCAAACACACGGGTGTAAAAGTGGCTCAGGAATAAGACAATTATAAAAGAAGCACTTACTAAATCAAGTTGTGATCACTATTTGGCTTACATTTTCGATTTTTAGTTTATACTTTTTGTTTCTAGCCAGAAATTTGTTTGTGAATTTAAAATAAATTATTCAAATAAAATTTTTTTGGATTCTGATCTTCTTAACAATGTCAGCGTTGTATCGCGTCTTTGTCTTTTTGGTTATGGAAAAGTATAAACCAATTATATATTGATCATAAAACTATCTTTTTATCGCCTTTCCAATTTTGAAGAATAAATTAAAAATATAGTCTTCTTAGTCTTTTCTGTCTTCATCTGTAATATCTGTTTCTAACATCTGTTTTGACCAATCGAAATAGAATAATGGAAAAACTTTTTTTGTTAAATTATCTCGAACACACGATTTTGTCTTAGTTTCTCTTGTTTTGGTATCTGCGCCTACCTGAACCCCGAGATGGTTTAGACATAGCAAGCAAAATAGTTCAGTAAAATAACTAAAATTATCTCGCGATCCTTAGTCCCTTTGTCAAACAAACATAATATAAAAATAGAGAATATAAATGTTTGGCACTATTTTGTTTAGACACTTCCGCCTCCCTCCTCCAAAAATGAATTTTCGGCGCCCCTTTGATTTTTTAGGCTCACGCAAGGATTGGCTAGCGTATTATAGATCAGACACAAATAGGAGTTCAAAGTACGTTTGAGTACATCCTAACGCACCATGGCTTATCCCTGTCTCAAGCTTAAAAAAATTTAAAAATCAACAAAGGAACCAAGGCAATTTTTTTTTGATATTTTGATGGATGGGGAGGGTAGTGAGTAGCAGTGATGTATAAATCTCCGGCTCTGGCTCTCGCTCTGGCTCTGGCTCCGAGCAGGAGCCAGGGCCGGAGCAAATTTTTCAAAATTGAGAGCCCGCAGCAAGAGCCGGAGCAAATTTTTTGAACTCAAGAGCACCAAGCAAGAGCCGGAGCGAATTTTCTCACACAAAATCTTGGAGCCAAATCCGGAGCAAATTTTATCAAATAAAGAGCTCGGAGCCATATTTAGAGAAAATTTAAATCACATATTCATATTTTATATGCGTATAACGAGCATATAAGTAAAATTTTCTGGTTCTGGCTTTCGCTCGGAGCAAGAGCCGGAGCAAATTTTTCAAAGTTGAGAGCCCGGAGCAAGAGTCGGAGCAAAGTTTTTAAACTCAAGAGCCCGGAGCGAGAGCCGGAGCAAATTTTTTCAAATTGCGATTTCGGAGCCAGAGCCGGAGCGAAAAATCGCAAAAATACATCACTCGTGAGTAGTCTTAAAGGGTGGGGGAAAACCATTTAGGTTTGAAAAAATGGCTTCCATGGCGCAGTGCAAGTGCTCGCGTTTTTTGGCCCGAAATGGTGTTGTTTTGGTGTTGCAGGTTCAATCCCACGCATGGGCACACTATTTTTTTTGGCTTGTTTGGCCAGTTTAGAGGTAATTAGACTTTTTTGACGCCAGATTCGGAATCAGCGACCCAAATTACTTTTAGAAATGATCAAACAAGCCAAAAAAATAGTGTGCCACTACGTGGGATTAAACCTGCAACACCAAAACAACACCATTTTGGGCCAAAAAACGCGAGCACTTACGCACTGCGCCATGGAAGCCACTTTTTCAAACCTAAATGGCTCCTCGCTTTACCAAGAATAGTGCCGAATGTTGAAATTTTTCAATACGCCTTGTCTTATTAACCAGCTTTTTCCGTAATTCTAGACCGAACCAACAAAAGACTTTTTAACTTTTTACCTTTAAATGTTTGTTTGAATAATAAATATTTCTGTAAAATAATTTATTCGTGTTAATCAATGCTCAAAAACCTTACAAATGCACAAATAATTGGCGCTTTGAAAGATCGATATCCATGTGCATCCTAGTTAAATTAATTAAACTGAAGCAGGCGAAAGAGTATGTATTTCCCTCATTTGAATATAATCCTCGACAGATCTGTGAGGGAGATAAGTGGTACACAGTCAAAGTGATCGGTGTTGACTGGCATGTTTCAAAGCAAAATGCAACTGGTTTTCAAATTTCAGACATCAATCTTCACTTACACAACTTTTATTTTTGCTCTTTTACTACTGATATACTCAATATTTTCTCTTATTAGGCCATCTCTTAAATTGTAATTTTCACAAAGGTTTAATTAAAAAGTTCACGTTGGGTTAATAACTAACAATGAGCAAACGAATTTAAGTTTTTGCAGATATTATTGAACCTGAGGGTTTCTAAGGTTATTTCAAACTGCAAAATTTTATATTTAGACTTAGTTCGGTTTTTAATGTTTTGTAGCTCAACTTCATCAGATTGAATACTAATTTTAAGACTATTTTCAAATATAATATTTCAAATGTAACTTTTAGATTTGCGTCTAGTATTAGTAACATTAGCTTTCAATTTCAAAATATTTGTGATATATCATATAGTTGAACCCTTGTTACAAAACCGTGCTTCTTCCTTTATTTGCAAACGGCTCTTGAGAAGGGGAATTCTCAAGAGAGGTTATGCTAGAGAAATTCTTTATTTTTTTTCTGTGCTAGTAGTTAAAGTTTTTATTTAGGTTGAAACAAGTGTCTTTAACGGTATAAAAGTGTATTAATTAATCCCAAATTTACAGTACTTTGCCATGAAGTCTTCGTCGACAAAGGAGAAACGAGTAGTAATGTTTGTGGAGGGCGTGCAAGCTCAGCCGAATCTAGCCATAAGTCACAAGTGGAAGGATACTCTGCGTCGTATAGACAAAGATTTTCACGCAGGCAAAACTGATTTCAAGGATTTGATTTTGCCAGTGGACGCTTTCAGCAACCCACCACTTTACGACTTTTTGAAGGTCATGGAGCCTGGAATCAAAGTGGAAGTGCGCATATTTGACTACGACCATATTTTTAAAGAGACCAACAAACAGATTTACTGGATTGCTACCCTACAAAAGGTCGGTTTTAAGAAATTCAGGCTAATTTTCGACGTGATAATTGTGAATATTTGAAGCTCATGTAGGTCTGATCAGTCAGCGAGGTTATTTCACCTTTTGACACTTTGGGACTCATAATTTTCAAATTTTGATTGAGTTTTGAGGTTTTGAAAAATCAAAATATTTGGTTTTAGGTCGTTAAATAAGGTTGAAAAACAAAAATATGTCCTGCTCAGCCTTGGTATAAAATTTTGCTATGGTCGACTGTCGTTTCTTCGACACCTCCTAAAGTCCGGTTTTGCATATCGTTTTCCCCAAATGTTTTTGCGTTGTCATAAAGACTCACTAGCCTCAATCAACCGACACTCCTTTTAACAAATGAGGTGTCGCTTAATTGAGAGTCTCAGGTCTTTAGGCCGACGTACAAGGGTTTGGACGAAACAATTGGCGAAAATTAAAATCCTTGCAATATTTTGGACCAGACCAAACAAACACAACTGGCAAAAGATATCAAAAATCAAGAAAAAAAGGTGTCGGACAACGAATTTTTAGGGTGTCTAATAAATGAGATTCAACTATATAAAAAGCAAAATCAAACCTCAAAATTATATTTCAGATCTGTGGCTACTATCTACTGCTACGATATGTGGGCATGGAACAAGAGGGAGACGAAGCCTACGACTTTTGGGTCAACATCGGCTCGGCTGAGGTCAAAAATGTAGGACATTGGTCAGTTTTTAGCAAATGCTTCATTAGGACTAGTTCTGAAAATATGCTTTTTTACAGCGCTAATAACCCTAACTGTGAACTTATCCCGCCGAACGAGATTCGCAAACGACAAGCAGATTGGTCGAAGTACATGTTGTGCAAGCTGCACGCCGCCAAAACACTTACCGCTAAGTGGCCTGAGCAGCAAAGATTAGCTATAACCAGCGGAAAATTCAGAGTAATTTTTTTCCGCTCAAAAAGTGGTAATTTATTTAAAATCACCGAATTTTTCGTGCTATTCTGAAATTTTCTAAAATTATTATGCTAAAAAATCTGATTTTCTAAACAAATCTTAACTTAGGTGGGACATCGGCTTGAACTACTAGACAGACTCAACTCCACAGTGGTGCGTCCAGCACACGTAATATGTCAGTTAGGCCGAAGAGTCCATATCCAAGTCAACAAAGACGATTTGCCGAGCAAGCACGAGTGTGAGGAAGGCGATGTTCAGGTAATTTTTCTTTCTTTGATCTAAAAGGCATTTTATGAGAGAATAATAAACTGGCATACAGTCAAGTCTCGATTTAACGAACCCCTGGGGACCGCCAAAAATGTTCGTTAAATCGAAGGTTTCGTTAAATCGAGAGCTTATTTTAGTCATTTTATTTAATCGGTGGCCAAATAGCCACCAAAAAAAGGTTCGTTAAATCAAGAGTTTCGTTAAATCGGGGTTTCGTTAAATCGAGACTTGACTGTACCACGATTCTTATCAAAATTTTCTGTGATGTCTTTCGTGCTCTGCTACTCATTCTGAGCAGCTTTAAAAAGACAGTCCATGCGAAAGATGCATATTGACCGAAATATATACATTTAAAAAATGCACTCAAGATTCATTCTCAATTTTCACCATTCGGCTATAAATGTTCATTTTCCATCATTTCCACAGAGTCTTCTGTAAAAACTTTGCGGTATTGTTTTTTTTTGAAAAAAGTGTTTTCCAAAATGCAAATTTTCTAAAAAGTGCCCATTTTTCCATTTTTTAAAATATCCCGACATAATTTTTATTGCATATTCTGATTCAGCATTTAAAACTGAACAATTTGGCCAAAAAAAAATTCGCTTTGAGAGTGGGGTGGTAAGTTATAGCCATTTGAAGTTCCCCTTTTACACGAAATTCGCCACACAAATGTGCCAGCGTGGTTTATTTACATGTGAAACTGCCTTAACATCAGAAAGTCACCTTCAAATTTCAAATTCTGCTCAAGTCAAAAATTATTTGAATGAATTCTAATAATACAATGTCTCGAGCGGAATTTGAAATTTGAAGGCGACTTTTTGATACTGAAGCATTTTCACAACGTGATGAGGACGAATCTTGTTTTCGAATTTCAGGTTTTCCCAGCAAAGTCATGCAAAATTGGTGTGCGAATTTCGTGTGAGATGGGAACTTCAAATGTTTATAACTTCCCGCCCCCCTTCAGCCAACTTGTTCAGTTTTAAATGCTGAATCAGAATCTGCAATAAGAATCAGGTCGGGTTATTTTAAAAAATGGAAAAATCGGCATTTTTTTAGGAAAATTTGCATTTGGGAAAACTCCCTTTTAAAAAAAACGGGTGTTTCTGGATTTTTTTATAAAAATATTAGCAGTACAATACCTCGAAAGAAAGCGCAATTCAAGCAGGTTCTAATGACACTGAATGTTACCAGAAGACTGTGTGAAAATAAGCGAAAATCAACATTTATAGCAGAATGGTAAAAATTAAGGATAAATTTTGAGTGCATTTTTTAAAATGCATATATTACGCTCCATGTGTATGTTTCACATAAACTGTCTTCTCTGAAGTTGCTCAAAAAGAGTAGCAGAACACAATGGACATCACAGAAATTTTGGAAAAAAAATCGTGGTATGTCGGTGTATTATTCTCTCAGAAAATGCTTTTTTATGACTTCACCATTTTCTCAGAAAGTCTCTTTTAAATGATCAAGTTTTTAGGTTACCCAAGGCATTTGGTTGGATGAGTCCTCTTGTCTATTGTTTCCAGTCGGATGGGCTACTCGCAACGCTTATGGATTGTTAGCCAACAAAAAATATAGGAATCACTGCGAGGCTATAGTGAGTGCTTTAGACAAAGGTGAAAAGCCAAGCTATGAACCTAATGATGTCACCTTGGACTATTTCAACAACTGGAATGAAAATACTGAGAATGTGAGTTATAGGGCATACATTTGAGAGTACGCATGTGTGTGTTCATAATTTTATGAGGAGTCATTTGGTACTTTTTGCGGAGTCTTTTAAATTCGCGCATTTTTTTAAATTTTGATTCTTTGCAATTGTGAAACAGGTTTGAGCTAAACCTTGCATGATCGATCCGGAAAATTTTAAGATAATTAACTTAATTAACTAATTAACTATTAGTTAATTAACTAAGTGACTAAAAAAGATACAGGGTGTTTCTTTTAAAGATTAAAATTATAAAAGTCTGTAATTTTTTTCCATCTAGATTTATTTGAAAAAGCGTCTGCTTGTTCGAAAGCTCTCACCTTACGGTTAAAGCCCCACATCGAGCATAAATGAATTTTGCAGCAAAAAGTCTTAATTTTGCAGCAAATTTTTGTTTTGCCTTTTTCTCTTAATTTTTTTTTGCCATTTTTTTAAGGTGATAACACTACCATGTAGCCCGCGATTCTAGTTTCGGCGCTACTATAGAATACCCCCCCCCCCCCCAAAAAAAATCCGACCTTTAAAAAATGTGTAACTACCCTTGCAAACAACAAGTTTAGGCTTAGCCCTTAGGCTTGGGGTAGGTGAGGTGAGCAGGTGAGCAGGGTAAAGGTGAGCAGGTGAGGTGAGCAGGTGAGTATTTGAAGAATTGTTTTTTTTTTTTTTTTTTTTTTTTTTTTTTTTAGCGTACGGAAGTTGTGACTAATGAAGAGTTTGCGCACATTTTCCGGGTCTGGGACATATATTTGGGTACTTTTTACTTAAGTTTAAAAGGTCGGATTTTTGGGGGGGGGGGGTATTCTATAGTAGGGTCCTAGTTTCTTACAAGTTCGATGTTTCAACATTTTTAACTGGTAGAAAACGTGTTTTATGGCGCGGCATTTTTTTTATTTTCCCGACACTCTTGACAATCAGATCTTCATTTGATTAATAGCCTTCTGGTCTTGGGAAAAGAGTTCAATATAAAATCATTTTATCGTTTGATGTCCGGAAAGGTTTTGAACGGAAAGTAGGAAATTTGGAATAATAATTAAAAATAGTTGTCGTCTTTTGTCTTGGTGCTTCATTTCTTTTTTCTATTCAACTATTAGAAAGTTCCTGTTTTCGGATAAAAACTTTGAGAACAGATAAAATCACTTTTCTAAACAAATAAATGTAAAAAACTCACTTAGTCACGCGACTTCATCGACATTCGACCTTCCAGTTTCATTGTAGCCAAGCTTCTTTTGCTGATCATGCCCACTAAGTATCGCATAACATCATGAGAAGCTTATAACATAAAATTTAGCCAATGAAATAAAACAAAAAGACAAAAAACAACAATTTTTTCAAATTGTTATTTCAAATTTCCAACTTACCGTTCATAACGTTTACGGACATAACCACCCCCCCCCTATAAGCTTCTTGGTTTATCAACACTGACTATAGCGACAATCACACTGAAAGAATATCTTTCTATAAAAATGCCTTAAAGCCAACCAGAAGGAGTGTCGTTATACTGAGCGTTGACTGCACTCACTGATATGTATTTTAATAAATCCTCAATTTGTTAGTAAATGACTATAATATTCATGAGAAACCTCGATTTAACTACAATAAACTTGTCGCTGTAACGACCCTCGACTTAACTACAAACTTTTGCCGGTCCCTTGAGTGTTGTTAAATCGAGGTTTGACTGTAGTACCAAATGACTCCAATTTATTCTTTACAGCGGCAAAATAAGCTTTTAGGACAATTCAGTACATTGGAAAGCAGGTGAGTATTTGAAGAATTGTTTTTTTTTCACATTAAAAATTGAAAAAATATTCAAGGCATGAAGTTTGAGTGTCTAGATCCACTTAACTCATCTTTCCTGGTACTTCCAATAGTAACTTTTTTACAAAAAAATTAAGAAGCCTTATTACAGGAGCTTCGAGTAGCCACTTGCCTCGGTTTACTAGGCAACGACGGCTACCTAAAGATTGGTTTTGACGGTCCTGACATGGAGGAAGAGACTGTGCCTCTTCATTGCACATCTCCTCTTTTGTTTCCAGTAGGCTATGGTGTTAAGTACAACATTTCTGTTCGTGGACCATCAGGTATTTGCTTTAGCAAAATCACTTTGATGTTTTCATAGTTTTGAAGAAAAAAATGTTTAGAAACCACATCTGATTTCTGCTGGAACGATTATTTGAGGCAAAGTCAATCCACGGCTGCTCCACCGGTCCTTTTCGATCCAGTTCCACCACCGGAGTACATGGAAAAGTACAAGGTAGGCAGATTTTGCGAAATTAATTGATTTTTTCATTTTACTTCGGTCCCTGCTGTTTTTTTTGCAAACAAAAATATTTTTTATAGGGCACTGCTCTTGTTGAGAAATCACCGCCGCCACTTTGGGGAGGGGGATCTCAACGAGAACAGTGTTGTTTGTAGATATCCATTTTCGTTTTCTTGAGATTAATTTAACTCTTTTTTTGTCGGCGGCTTAGGTTTATATTATATGAAGAAGATTATTGCAATTTTACCTGAAAGTTTAAATGTGAGAAAAGCACTATAGGGACAGACCAAGGCGAAATTAGCATATTATTGAAAATTTTTTAATAGTTTCACGAGCTATTACTTGAGCGGAAAAAGGAGTGAAATTCTTTTATGATTCAATCTTTTTAGGTGAATTCTAAGTTGGAAGCCACAGACCTGTGCGAGCCCAACCTCATCTGCCCGTCGACAATAATTGACGTCAAAGGTCGTCTACTTAGAGTCCACTTTGACGGCTGGGAAGAAGACTTTGACCAGCTATTTGACTACCGATCCAGCGACATATTCCCGGTTGGCTGGTGTGATTTGTACGGCTACAAGTTGGAACCACCTAAAATAGCTGCTGAGCCGGTGCCTAAGAAGAAAAAGAAGTGAACAGGGAGAAAAATTATTTTGCTTTAATTTTGTTGTTTTGTTGAAGTCAAGGCTATTATTACTGGAGATATTTATGGTACACAAATGTTTTTTCCTAAAAATAAAAATTTATCGATAGTTATTGAATAGTAATTACAGTACTAGATTTTATGTAGGCCCATGGGGACCTTAAAATTACACACTAAATTGAAATTTTGGCCTTAATGACTTAATAATGAGCAAGGTTCCGACCGAGGCCGTTATTTCCGGGTGAATCTTTTTATTTAAGCCCTTTTCAAAAATTTCGTCCGATGCAGAAGTAAGAACGAGAACCGAAAGAGCAACGGGATTTTGTTTCACACACTGACGAGCAATGGCGAGGGAACTCGTTTAGCTTTTTTGCCTTTTCACTGCTTTAACTTCCATTGCCTCACTATCACTGACTTTGCAACGTTCCTTTTTAGCTCTTGAGGCCTCTGCCACGATTTTAGTCAGAAACAAGGAAAGATAGATTTGTTTTTATTCGTTTGCAACATCGGATCCTTCGTTTACTACTTTTTTTTCAATATTAAGCAAACTGTGGAAAATGTCGTTTTGAAGTACTGATTTGCCTTGGTGCTTTTATTCTGGGCAATCTCTAAGATTGATATTTTCCGAAATAAGTGATTACACGAAAGGAAGTATTCATTTATCAATATATGAAAAAACAAATATCAGGTTGCTCAGAAAGTTCGCGATCACTCTTGAACACATTCGTTTTTGATTTTTTTACAATTTGGTTTAAGTCTAACATTTTTAACGATAACTTAATTGTAACAACTGAATGATAAAGATGTGATTAAAAATTAAACACCCGGTGGGTACTCCTTCACGTATTCTATAGCTGCCTCTATGGCTGCCATAACAAGTGAAAAAGTTCCAAATCGAAAGCTATTTCCTTTGTCGTTACCCCTAAAAATATAAACCAAACCGAGACTACACTAAATCGAGAGTGAGCTGTACCATTCTTGCGTTCAACGCTGTTTCATGGTGATCGACTACACGATATTCTCTTCTGTTTCTTTTCAACAACTTTTGCTGAACCATTTGACGCACTTTGCTCTTCTTTAGGTGAAAATTTCGTGCGAAAATTTTTTCAACAACGCAGACGTGACAAAATAAAATTTGGGTATCAATCTGTTTTACAAAGTCTCTTCATGGAAAAAAGATCAAAAAAATTGGATGTCGTGTATTGTCATGCCGTTACCGTTTTTCGCCTTGGTCCCCCTGTTATTTTAAAGGTGATCATGTCAACTATGATCACCATAATCATCATATTAACATATCTAAGGATTGTTCAATTCCTATTTCCCATGCTTTCAGTAAAATTGTAAGTTTTTCAAAACTGCCTTATTGGATCCCTTCAATTTTTTACCCATGATGATCTTTTTGAATGAAGGCAAACGATATACCGTTAGAAAGCCAGATCAAGGGCTTACTAATGAGCATAAAAGAAAATGATGAGCTTAATTAATTCACTGCTCACCAGCCTAAAGAAAAAAATCAATTTTTCGAAGATTCACTGTAAACACTGCGGTAATTGAGGGCATTGTACTCTAGCGAGGAGGCCCGATTTTGCGGTCATCGTGCTCAGCAGGCTTTTTGACTGCCAGGTTGTCGAACGTTACAGTCAGGAATTCTAGTGTTAACTAAATATCATCTCTGCACAAATTCATGGTCATTTTATGGGCAAAATTGAGGATATCGGAAAACTGACTCTCATATGGAAATTGTGAATACCTTGCTGCAAGTTTGTGTGTAATTGGTTTGCATTTTGAGGTGCGGCGTGACCATAGCTTCACTAAAAGGCATAGTCAAAAAAGCAGCGAAAGGCGGCGTTTTGCCTAAATGTCATTTTATCGCATTTTTTGAAAGAAAACATTAAAAATTCTGCCCTACGGTAAAAAAATTACATTCTTTAAAAGGCAGTAAACCCTAAAGAATTCGAAAAAAACGTCGTTTAGCAAATCTTTTTCGAACGTAATTTTTCACAATTTGTTAGAGAATTTTTAATTTTTTTATTGAAAGATGCGCTATTAAAAAAGTAAGGCAATGGTCACCCGTATATCAGAATTTTTGCAATAATAAACACCGCCTTATGACTTGGCCTTTCAGCAGAGCTATGCTCCTGTTTTATACGGAATTTGAATTTTTCCTCAGTTTTTCTGTGAAAAATTGTCACTTTTTTAAAGTTTTCGCTTTTTTATGTTATTTATTAGATAAAATTTGCAATAGCTCAATTTAGACCACATTTTGAAAAAAATTCATAATCAACCCGAAAATTTGGTCATTGTGACCCTTAAAGGGCCGTGGCCACTCGTTCTGGATTGTTGCCCGCCAATTCGAATTTTTGCGCCTAATCACTGAATTTCTGCACGGATATTTTGACTTGGTTTTAAACAAAACAAGGCCTAGAATTTAATTTTAGGTGTAGTTTTGTTAAAAACTAAGTTAAAAATTCAGTAAAGAATTTGAATGATTTAGAAATTTTTTGAATCTGCGGGGATAACCGTTGCTGGAGACGGCAATGGCCCCTTAAGGTGATATCATGTGGCTAAAAAACCCTTAAAGGGCCATGCTCGCCGCCGATGGAAATATTTCGAAAGGCGGGTACCAGGTCAATTCAAACGAGAATAATTTCAAAATAAATTTTAATTAAGTACCCTGCGGTCAATAAGTAATCAAAAATTTTTTCATCTTTCAATAACATCGGTGGCCTAGTGGTATAGCGACGGCGAACTGCGAAAGTTGGTTGTCGGTTCGTTTCTCACTGGAGGTACAGTTTTTCCGAAATTAATTCTCGTTTGAATTTCGCTGGTACCCGCCTTTCAAAATATTCCCATCGGCGACGAGCATGCCCCTTTAATTTTGTGAAGACAAAGTTTTGACTCAAATTTTTCTCAAATCCATTCAAATAGGCTTTAAAACCCAAAAAGCCCAAAATTGACGATTGACTAGAGAATTTCTGAGTAATGTCGCGAGCGGCCACGGCCAACAGCTCGTGAATCGAAAAAAGGGGAATGGAGGGATATTTGATCCCACTCCCTTTGGATCCGCAGGGAATGCCTTAACCAATAGGCAACCAAACCCCAGACTGGGAAAGTGAAAAAATTTGTAGACATCACTTGCGTCCAAGACGCAACAGTAACTTACTAAAGTTAAGTTGGATTCAACCCCAACCTGAATACTCCACCTGAATATTCCCAATTATCTAGCTCAGTCCAGTCGGCTGCATCAACAGAGGTTGAGATTGCAATAAACATGTCAACTCATAAGAATACTTTTGGTACAAAATGAGCGTTGACAGAAGTATTCATTGCATCCAGCCATCACTGGTTAGGGTACATGGCAAAATTAAACAAAAAGGAAGTTTTTATAAAACCACTAGGTTAATTTAAAAATCTAGCAAAACTAAATACACCGTCAGATGGCTGGAAAAAACTGCTACATTTGTACCGACCAGAATTTTTTTCGGACTTTACTCAGAGATAAAACCATTTGATTGAAAATGTGAATTGAAAATGATAAACGCTAATTTGAACTTCTTTTTAACCAAACTTTTGTTATTGCAATAGAATTGCGTGAATTTTTTTTATTGATAGCGCAAAGTCTAAGTTATCTAATGGTATAAAAATTTCTGATAAATGACTAATCTTAATCAAAGTCATGAAGAAGGATTAAAAAATTGAGCAAAAAACACTCAAAATCTGTAGAAATAGTTAACAAATCAAATGATTAACACTTTCTATCCCGACACGAAATACCCAAGTTTGCACGTTTTTGATTTTGACACACTGTGCCCCCCCCCCTCCGTTAAAACACAAGTGCCATATTATCCGAAAACCAGCCTAACAATACACCATCCTAAAAATGTATATTTTGTATTTTCGAAACCTTAGTCTTAAGCCTATTAGCAGAGTTTACACGGTGTTATGCATATTAACATATTAAAAATATTTTTTACACAAAGATTTGAAAACATATTTACAACAAAGCTTGGCTTTTTTCTAATGCCTACTACGAAAAATACTTTTACAAAAGTTACAACTTAAACAACAATAAGAATAATTATCGATAGCCTGACAATAAATAAAATTTTAATTAATTTTACCGTGTTTCACAAAAAATTTCAGCTAATCGATAAAATAAACAATTTTTTCATAAACAAAGCCAATCTTGCATACTTTCAACCGCACAAAATATTGCTGGAAACAAATGCTTCTTTCTTGTTGATAATTTTTGTTTTGTTACAAAATTCATTGTCGGAAGTTAGTCAAGATTGGAAGCACTCAATCAGTGGCGTCTTTGATCAAAACTACACATTTGGATATGAGTTTGATGTGGACACAGAATATGCATCAGAGTTGCTTAATAATGTCAAAGATGACTGGTATTTGTATCTTTTGAATGGGAGACGCACCATGTTCAGGGTAACTTGGTTATGACAGTGCACTAAGTGTTGGAGATTGCTTCAGTTATTACAGGTTTTTCAAAATCTATGCAATTTAATGAGGCAGAAGAAAACTGTAGGATTTATGATGCTCACCTGGCTTCTTTTCACAGTATTAATGAATTCAATTTCATAAAAAGTATATACTTTTTCTTGGTGCTACTTTAATATATAACCGATCCCCCATCAACTTTTTTAAATGTTCCCAAACACTCTATCACGACCTAAATTATCTTCAAAAGCTCAAAAAGGCATGATTTTTTAGTTCTGGTGAATAAAAAATTGAGCTTTGAGGCCACCCAAAAGTACACTTTTTAAGTATTTTTAAAAGAATTTACGGCTTTATTGGGGTATGAAGAGACCAAAAAGGGGCCAATTATGTGCGAAAATGAAAATGTTGAACATAGTTTTGAATGCTGGGGCCTACCACAAAAATAAACTCTGGTATGCATGTTTTTTCATGCATTCGGAGTCACTTCCGAGTGATTTGTATCTAAGGTACCGTATTTTCTCTATTAATCCCCACTCTCTAATAATCCCCCACCATATGGATCTTATATCTCAGCCTAGAGCAGACATTTTCAAATCTGTTTTTTGCGTTTTATTGATTAGCACGAGCACTCCTGATTCAACTTTTCAGATTTTGGTTGAGTACCCAAAAATCTCGAAATCGACTTCAAACTTTTATGGTTTTTTAGGGTTGAAAAATAATCCCCCATGGAGGTTTAATAGAGAAAATACGGTATGTGGGTGTGCGCATCTCAACAGGTAAAAAGTCAAAAAAAAATGTCCAAAAATCAATTTTTCGTAGACCAGAACTCAAAAATAATGTCTTTTTAAAATCTTGAGGCCATTTTAGGTCGATATACAGTCAAACCTCGATAAGCCGGCACCCCCCAAAAGTTCGTTCCAGCCTAGGGTCCGACACTTTTTTAACCCAATTTTTGAAAGCTTTTTCCAGTTCTGTTTTTACAGTCTGGTCGGAAATATCGTCAGGATTCCGATTTTGCCGATCGCTTTTTTTAAATCTTGCAATTTCATCATTAAAAAAGCAAAACCTCGATAAGCCGACACCCTTTTATTGAAAAAGGATGCCGGCTTATCGAGGTTCCACTTTTTAACCCAAATTTTGTTTTCTTAAAAAAACGATAGGCGAAATCGGAATCTTGACGATATTTCCGACCAGACTGTAAAAACAGAACTGGAAAAAGCTTTCAAAAATCGGGTTAAAAAAAGTGTCGGACCCAAGGCTAGAACGAACTTTTGGGGTGCCGGCAAATCGAGGTTTGACTGTAGGGTGTTTGGAAGCACTTTTAAAATAGTTGATTTGGGGGGGGGGTGGTGGTGGTGGTTTATATCCAAGTAGGGTCGTTTAATTAATTGTAATCAACGAATGAAAAAGATTTCTCTAAAGTTCGTAGTTAAATATTTAAATTTTTTTAGAGATGTTAGTTTTAGTTTTTACATATAAGAACTTTTAAAAGAGAGAGTTTTCCCTTCATAGAGTACCCACGATGAAAGTCGAAACTCCATACAACGTAACTCTATACAACGTAAAACTTCTTATAACGTAATTTTAAGAGCGATTCGGTTAGTTTCTATGCCTCCCCCCCCCCCTCATACTCCCGCGCAACACGAGTCGCGCAACAAAATTTTAGAGGGTTCTACAGGAACAATTTTTATTTTCGGTCGCGGACATCTTATACTCAAAATGACGGCTAGAATCTAGCAAATATTTTGTGTATAAATAATTTTCAATCTGATATAAAAATGTTTTAGGAATAATCACAAGTATGTGGCAAATTGGCGTGTTGCGTCACTTTCTTGCGCAACACGCCGATTTGCCACATACTTGTGATTATTCCTAAAACATTTTTATATCACATTGAAAATTTTTTATCATTAAAATATTTGCTAGATTCTAGCCGTCATTTTGAGTATAAGATGTCCGCGACCGAAAATAAAAATTGTTCCTGTAGAACCCTCTAAATTTTGTTGCGCGACTCGTGTTGCGCGGGAGTATGAGGGGAGCCTATATAAATTAGACCAAAGTGACATTCTATGTAACGTAACTCCATATAACTTAAGCTTTTTGGAAGATCATGTCGACAAAAATGACAATCCATACAACGTAAACTAGATTTTATGGAGTTTTTTTAGTGTTGTTCCGAAATTTTTACCTAGTTTTGGTGAACAACTCGAAAAATTCTTTGTTGATCTATTACTACTTGTCAAATACTTAACATATTTTGTATAAAAATCACAATGTTTACTCCTAGCAAGACGCGCCTCGTCATATATCTACCTGTCATTCATATTTAGAAGTGTCAAGATATGAGCAAATAAAAATCTGACGGATCTCAGCAAGGAGCTATGCTTTTGTACTTTAATAATTTTAAAACAGAAGCAATTTTCGTAAAGTCGGAAGATTGAGGTGCCAAAACCGACCCTCTGATCAGCATCTCTGATCAAAGCGCTGCGCTGATTTAATTCAATCCTGCGGTTCAGCTTTTATTGACAAAGACGATATTCCTAGCGAAGAAGTGCTTTTTGTTATAGCGCTTTTTGTTATAACATAGAAGTCTTCTAACTAAAACTGTGACTGTATGGCAGGCTACCAGTGAAAAACTCGACCTTACCGGAGTATACCCCCCCCCCCAAATGAAATTTTTTTTAAAGTGTTTTTAACACCTATATCGACCCAAAATTGCCTCGGGAGTTCAAAAAAGACATTACTTTTGAGTTCTGGTTAATAAAATTGAGTTTTGGACAGTTTGAAATTTCGACCATTTGCCTGTTTTGGCATGTTTTGGTCACTGGAGCTGGGCAAAAATAGTCTCTAAGTGCATTTTTGTTCAAGAGTCTTCTCGGAATTATGTCTAAGGTAAGTGAGTGCGCGCATCCCTAACCAACCAAGCCCCCTGCGCCCCCTTCGGGGCGCAAGGGGCTTGGTTGCTTGAGGTTGAGATGTGCACACCCACATACCTTAGACGCAAATCACTCGAAAGTGACTCTGGATGCATAAAAAATGTATGCATACCAGAGTTTATTTATGCGGTAGGCCCCAGTCAACAAAACTATGTTCAACATCTTCCTTTTCACACTAAATTGGCCCTTTTTGGTCCTTTCCCACCCTAATATGGCCCTAAATCCATTCAAAAATGCTCAAAATAGGTATATTTGGTTGTCCCAAAACTCAATTTTTTATTGAATAGAACACAAAAATAATGCCGTTTTCGAGCTTCTGAGGCAATTTTAGGTCGATATAGGGTGTTTGGAAACACTTTAAAAAAATTTCATTTGGGGGAGGGGGTATACTCCGGTAGCGCCGAAAACTCTATTAAATGTGAATTTTGTGGAGTCTTAGTCAATGCAACTCCTTCGTAAACTCTGTATAACATAAACTCCTACAACATAACTATTTCGTCGGTCCCTTGAATTACGTTGTATAGAGTTTGAATGTAGTAGTCTTTGAATCTTCAGTCTGTAAAGTGATTTTATTTATTCTCGAATTTTTACGATGGTTATAATAGAAAAACTAGAAGTCAGAGTAGGACTACTGACTTGCAACCTGAATGCCTAGCTCTATTGTGGGCAAGCTTTTAGAAACCGGGGTGCTTTTGCGAGGAAGAGAAGACCCGTTCATCAGATTAGGTAGCCTATCGCTAAGTAGTCCTACATGTTTCTGTCTTTCGTTCAGATCCCGAAACAGTTTTAGAAGTAAAAGAGGTGAAGATAAGTAGAGTTTAAGTTTAAGTAAAAACATTTTTAAAAGGCAATGAATTTAATTTTAAGTTTAAAAAAATACAAAATGGTCTTGTCATATAGGATGCTTATGTGCAATTAAAAAAAGCAAGTAGTGTTGTTTTAGCTGTAGCCAGCAAAGCGATGAATGGCTCATTCCAACCCATGTGGACTGGTCTATACCACACAGGCCAGCAGCTTGGCCATCTTCCCAATTACCAACTATACTTTACTGATGACACTGTTTATGATATACTTGGAGAAGTGGATATACACAAAATTTTCTGGGTGCCTATCAATGACCACTACCAACCAGACAATCATGGCACAGACCAACGAGAATATTGCATTGAATTGCTACAGTTCGGAGACAATATACAGTTGAATGACCAATTTTGCGACTATCATCTCCAATATCATGTATGTAAATATGACCCTGAGACTGCAGGTCACAAGAAACCGCTGCCTTCTGAGGTGATTAATGGAGAAAAAAGGTAGAATTTACATATCGCTATAAATTCGATTGTTCTAAAAGCCTTTTCATTTTTTATTCCTTTGTCTAAACCTACAAAATTACATTTTACTGACATTTAAAAAATACTTTCACTGCTTTTTAGCCTCGTGTCCAATTAGCGGATTTTTACCTTCACTCTCACTCTTCATTGGACACACAACAAACCTTTCACTCTCACTGTCACTTTGACCCTCACTCTCACTTTCACTCTCGTGTGTGTCCAAAGTCAGAGTGAGAGTGAAAGGCAGACGGAGAGTGAGAGTGAATGGCAACTTTTAAAAGACTTGAAACTGAAAAAGACTGGGAGGCAGACTGAAGGGCAATTTTTTCTAATTTTTAATTTATTTCTGCACCCCGGATTCGAACCAGCGACCTTCCTTTTAAGGATCGCCCAGAACCACATCCAGAGTGGCCAAAAAAAATAACTGGTTTTGGGGGTTTACTAAAAAGGGGGGGGGTAAACTTTTTTGCGAAAAATCGATTGAGCGGATCAGAATTCCAGTCTGGTGGGCTTAATCGCCCACAATTCCACACTAATCCACCCTGAACCACTCAAAATCACCGTAAACCTGGAATTCTGAGCGATAAAGCCGATCGGACCCGAAATCTGATCCGCTCAATCGAATTTCGCAAAAAGTTTACCGCCCCCCCCTTTCAGTAAACCCCTAAAAACCAGTTATTTTTGCCTTTGGCCACTCTGGATGTGGTTCTGAGCGATTCTAAGGAGTGATGTAGAGGTGCTGGTTCGAATATTCGAAAATTCCGCTAATTGGACACACACTGAAAGTGAGAGTGAGAGATAAGAGTGAGAGTGAAAGGAAAATTCGCTAATTGGACACGAGGCTTTACTGTCAAATGCAGAGCAAAATGACTGCGAGTTTTTCCCGCCACTGGGGAGGAGGAGTAGGCCTCTGCCTTCTGGAGACTCACCGACAGGGGGCTTTTGATCTGCATTTAGTGGTTTTAAATCTGTGCTTTTTTCAAATATATGTGTTTTTTAAATTTGCATTTCGAATAGGTTCTGAAACAAGCATACCGATTTGCGGAATGCGAATTTGCGCGGGACTACTCTAATTTTGTCCATAATGCTTTTGAAATAACTTTTTTGTGTGCATTGAAAATTTGAATTCCATTTATGAGTTAATTTTAACACGGACTTTTATAAGTAGTCATGGTGCAGAGAGTAGGTTAAGTCGAATATCAAGCAACGTTGGGCTCGACTAGTACATAACTCTATATTTTGATAATGTTGTACATGCGAACAAAAAACGACAAGAAAACATTATTGGAAAAATTAGGGTGGTATTGCACTTACAGCCCTTTTTTAAAGGACCATGAAACTTGAAAAGCACAGCAAGAATCCTGCACAAATTTAAAATTTCCAAATTGCTGTGCTTATCGATTTTCACGGTTCTTTTGAAATTCACAAGGTGCCAATTAAAATTTTTGAAATTTTGTCTAACTACGATTGCAATTTTGCATTGTGGGCGCCATGTTAAACAATACTTGGGGAATCTCTTCAAATACCGTTAGTAACCTGTATTTATTTTTTTTTGAGATCGATTGTGGAGTAGACTTTGGTTCGCTTGCCTGAATTTTTCTCTATAACAAAATAAAAATTCAGTTGAGACAAAACACGTTTAAAAAAGGCAAATCAAATAGTTGCACAAAAATAGCAAGCCTTGTGTTAACAGATAACTTTTTCTGTGCGAAAAAAATTGGTGATTTAGTAAAAACATCTATTAATGTGAAACTGTTTTAGTGCATCTACAAGTGCCTCACCCCAACTACCAATTGAACAACAGCAGGAATTTCAAGAAGAATATGTTGTGTATGATCATGCCACCTTGATACCCTCGATGCCTAGATCTAGCCTGGCCATAGCTGAACAAGTGGTAACAGAAGTGATTACTGAGCCAGACGTGCCTTTACCTGACTTTGTTGACAATAACAGTTATTGCCGTTGCAAAGGTCTGTCTCCAACAGTTTGGCATACATACCTAGCCCTAGCTGGAGTTAGTTTTCCAATAGCTATAGCTGCTGTCTTAGCTATGTGGGTCAAATTGATCAGGTTAAGCATGGATGGTAATACTGTTTGTTATATGCAAATGAGCACTATGAAATGGATAACAATGGTCGAAGTGTGTTGAAAGTTGTATAAAATTTATAAATTTTTTATTTCTCACAAAATTAATTATGAATGAAGTCATGCTCCTTAAAAAATTGTGTTTGATTCTTGTTTTTCTTGGTCTTTTAGAGCTATTGACTTACTCTTCAAGGTTTGAAAGGCTTAGGCCGCACAAGCCACTGTTGTCTTCTATCCCTATGAAGTGTCCTCAACAAAAAATCCATTTAGTATATTAGAGTATTAGGCTACGCTCTTTTTTTAGATAGTCTAATTACTGAAAGTCTAGAGATGTTCGTAAGCACAAAAACAGCAAAAAGCCAAAAAATGATCGAATTGTAAAAAACTCTCTTAACTTTTATGAAATACTAAAGTACCAGTCAGTATGACTCAAGAAAACTCTTCCATTTTTCAAAAATATTGGTGTATGTAATCCATTACGCCATCGATTTCTCCAGCACATTATTTTGAAAGACTTTGTTTTTACTGTTTGCTCTTTTGATGTGTCTTTTGCCCTTGAATAGCCCCTAAAATAAACCAGTGGCAAAAAGTGACTATTTCATTAACGTGACTCGTCAACCACTTTTCTTTTTCTGAATATTTATTTATACGATGCCGAAAAATGCAAAATAATGTGTAGATTACGACCATGCTCTTAGCAGAAACCTCAAATAATCGAGCTAAAAGGCAAAAGTTCGAACTTAGAAAATCTCTCTCTTAACACTTAAAAGCCGGTTTGTGCTAATGGGAGCGTCTTGTTCAGAATTTCGTGCGGAACAAGTTAGGCGAAATAAAGTTTCAAAAAAAGTTCTTTTTCTCTACTTTTTTTAGAAATTAATTGATGGACACTCTCAGTTTTAGGGTATTTTAGTTATTTGAGTGTAACTTTTTACCGACGAACGGGGAAAAAATAACAGCGGCGGCGGCAGCGGCGTGTAAAAAAATCTCATTTACTACTTTATTTAAAAAATTTAACTCCATTTATTATCGAATTTTCGTAACTTTAAGTCATCGACAATTTTTATGACAATACACTTGGAAACTTAATCAAACATTTATTTACTGTAATAATGTGAGTAATGCATAATGAAGAACGGTAGATACCTACATTCGGTTCCAAGGCTTTGGTATCAACGTTAAGTGCAAACGCAAAAGATGCTGCTTCCAGATTCATTCAGAAAGTAAACCCCACATGCTCACTACGCTTCACTACTGCCGAAATCAGCCGGATTTCAAAAGAAGCCGTGGACATGTGCTTACAAGAAATGCGCTGAGTTTTGCGTGAAAGAAATCAATAAAAGACAATTTAAGCCTTCTCTTCTGCAATCTAAGTGTTTTCTTATTTTGTAACGCAGTTTTATAACGCAAAAAATAAGAACAAATTTTGAAGGTTCAAACAAGCAGCGGCGGCAGCGGCAGGGAAAAAATAACAGCGGCGGAGGCAGCGGCGGAGACTAAAAATGGAGCGGCGACGGCAGCGGCGGCTAAAAAATACAGCGGCGAGCGGCGCGGCGAGCGGCGCCGCTCGTCCAAGTATGTTGGTATCACCGTTTCTTTTCAGCATTTTCACTGCAGCAGAAAGCGCAGATTCTGTAAATCATTTTGATACCAAAAAAGGCGGCAAATCATAGAACAAAAGAGTACCAGGTTCAACAAATTGATTGGTGACCAGGTTTTTTCAGGTTAATTCAAATTCTCGCCTTTATTGCGTTCTGCATTTTGCACGTTTTCTCGAGAAAAACATTTTTTTTGAAATTTGGGGCAGTTATTATTGAGAAAAGCTCAAACATGCGTTTCCAACTGTAAAAAGCTTAAAAGTACAGAACGCCAATAAAGGCGCGAATTTGAATTAACCTGAAAAAAGCCTGGTCACCAACCAATTTGTTGAACCTGGTACTCTTTTGTTCTATGATTTGCCGTCTTTTTGGTATCAAAATGATTTGCAGAATCTGCGCTTTCTGCTGCAGTGAAAATACTGAAAATATAACGGTGATACCAATGATTTTTCAGTGTTTATACGAAGGAACTAAATTCTGTATTTCATGGGATTTTAGAAAAATGCTAATATTTTGCATGTTATACGGCAATTTACCGGACTAAGTTTGTATTTATTTTAAACCTGTCGAGCTCTACACCAGATAAGCACTTCCGCTACACCCCTTTTTAGCAGGCGAAAAATTACACTTAAATAATTAAACACCCTAAAACTGAGGGCTCACCTACATTTCGAATAGCACTTTTATGAAAATCCATCATTATAAATAAAAGTCTTTTCGAAAAAATTTTAAATGGCAAAAATCGTTTCATGACAAAAATTGTGTTGTAATTAATTATTTATGGGAAAATTGTTTTACAGTAGACTCTGTCGAGTTCGGCGGATCTTATTTTTCGTAAACCAATGAGCAAATAAATAGTTGCTGCCCCACTCTCGCTTTTCATGTTCTCTTTCAGCTGAAAATCATGAATGATTCTTTCGCATATAGCAGTACTGACGAAGCTAGCTCTAGCGATGAGCTCAATTTTTCAAGCGATGCTGGTGAAGAAGAGCTAATGCCTGAGCAAGCTGCAGAAGAGCAACAGGTAGTGCCAGAGCAGGGTGGGTGGAAGCAGAAGTGCACTTCGGCCGCCAAAGAAGGTGAAAATTGCAGTCGATCCCCGGCTCAAATTGACCTTCTTCAAAGCCAAAGGAAAAAGAAGAATGGAAGCGAAAGTTTTGAAGGTATTTTTCACGCCTCATAGATAAGCATGTGGCCCGTCAGAGAGCAACAATTGCAAGAAGCTATTGTCAAGATAGAGTTTTTGAATATCTTAGAAAACAATCAGATTTGACGTTGTTAGATCAGTATTGAGTGAACTATTGTGTTGATTTCTCTTCGAATAAATGTCATATGAAGTCTCTGGAACATCCCTTTGAATTTAGTAGTCACTGTGTTTAAATAAGTATCTTAATGATACCAGCACGAACGATTTGTAACATATGATGGTTTAAATAAAATTTAGTGACGATAATTTGTACTAAGATATGAACTGGGGATCAAAATATATTTTGAGGAGAATTAGTGTTAGCATAAGTAACAAAGGCTAAAAATAAGTGAAATAGATACCGTATTTCCTCTAATAACTCACCCGGGTGAGTTATTTTTTGGATCGCTGAAAATTGGAAAAATTTGAGGTCGATCTCGAGATTTTTGGGTGAAAATATTAAATTTAAAAACTGGAATCGGTAGAGCTCGTGGGAATTAAGAAAACGCAATAAACAGCTTTGCAAAATATTTGTTCCGAGCTGAGATATATGCCGTCAAAGTTGAGGGGGGTGAGTTATTAGAGGAAATACGGTAGCTGTTTCCACAAAGACATGTCCGATACCAGATATTTCCAAAATTGATTAGTTTCACAACAATTTGTTACAACACAATTTTTGTCATGAAACGAATTTTGCCATTTAAATTTTTTCGAAAAGACTTTTATTTATAATGATGGATTTTCATAAAAGTCTTATTCGAAATGTAGGTGAGCCAATCTGAGAGTGTCCATCAATGAATTTCTAAAAAAGGTAGAGAAAAGAACTTTTGTTGAAACTTTATTTCGCCTAACTTGCTCAGCACGAATTCTGAACAAACGCTCCGATTAGCACAAACCGGCTTTTAAGTGTTAAGCTACATGGGAGCTACCCAAGGTTAAGAAATCACAAAAAATGTATATGAACACACTATTCACAAAAAACAGCAACAAAAATTGAAAAAAAACAATTGAATTTTTTTTAAAATTTCAGAGTTTTGGCTCACTCTTCATACAATGGAACTGGCAGCATGGTGTTACGCACTACTATTAACCCTGTCTATAGTCGGGGTCAACTTTAAGGGTCAACTTTTCTTAAATTCAAAAAATGTCAATATTTCTCTTAAATTTTTGTATTTTGATGTTTATGACCCAGGGCAACTTCTTGTGCTCTACACGAAAATTATAACAGTTTTTAGAATTAATTTTTGAAATTTTGACGTGTTAAAATTGGTGCGGGAAAAAGTGTATTGGTCAACAAGGGTCAACTTAGGGGTCAACATTTGCTAAAAAAAACTTTGAGACAAGATTCCATATTTCTGTTAAAGCCATCTTTTAGAGCTCAGAAAGTTGATTAGGGTCATGAATATCAGGTTTGGCACTTTCTCATCAAAAAATTGATATTATATCACTTTCGAAAAAAGTTAGGTACTAATCTTGGCGTCCATAGTCGCTTTAGGCGTCCAAGATGAGTTTAGGCGTCCAATGTGAAAATCGAGCATCCACAGGACTCAAACAAAATTTTTTAGCGTCCAACAAATAAATTAGGCGACCAATGCTTTTTAAAAAGCAAATTTTGAAAATTAGCATCATATATTATTGGTCATTGCATACCATTTCATAAATAATCTAACACCGCATCATACCTGTAAATATTATTTCTAGCTTAGATTTAAGCATCGAATGGATACATTTCTCTAATAACTTCTAGCATATTTCAAAATACAGGCTTATTATTGTGCATTTTTTCAAACATATGCCCATACAAGTAACTAGGGAACAAACTCAAGAATGGCCCATATAAATATTTTAGGGTACGGTTAACAGCCTGTCAGGTCTTATAACGGGTACTTAAATACCCTAAAAGATGGAATTTGAGCACAGTTTTGAATACTGGGGCCAACTACATGAATAAACTCTGGTATGCATGTTTTTTATGCATCCGGAGTCACTTTCGAGTAATTTGTGTCTAAGATATGTGGCTGTGCGCATCTCAACAGGTAAAATGTCAAAAAAACTAAAATGCCCAAACTCAATTTTTCCGGACCAGAACTTGAAAATAATGTCTTTTTTAAATTCTGAGGCCTTTTAGGACGATATAGGGTGTTTGGAAGTACTTTTTAAAAAGTTGATTTGGGGGGGGGGGGGTGGTTTTATCCAAGTAGGGTCGTTTAATTAATTGTAATCAACGAATGAAAAAGATTTCTCTAAAGTTCGTAGTTAAATATTTAAATTTTTTTAGAGATATTAGTTTTAGTTTTTACTAATAAGAACTTTTAAAAGAGAGAGTTTTCCCTTCATTTCCTTCATAGAGTACCCACGATGAAAGTCGAAACTCCATACAACGTAACTCTATACAACGTAAAACTCCTTATAACTTAATCTTGAGTAATCACAAGAAGATGTTGAACATAGTTTGAATAATGGCGCCTACCACACATACCTTAAAGTTACAGTTTATCTCAAGTACTTTGACTCAAGCCAATAAACATCTGAACCCTCTTATAGCATACCCCTGTGGGCTGTCTTCCGGGACAATTCAGTAACAAAACTGCTTTATTGCTAATTTTTTTCCTTTTTTTTTAAGTTGTCGTAGTTGGTTTTTACTATATTGAAAATAACATGTATGTTACATATTTTTTGTTAAATGTTGAATTATTTAATTTTTTTATTTAAACTTTTACCACAAAAAATTTAACATTGAAAATTATTTCCTTTTTATCCAAGAGTTGGTGACTTCACAGCATCGTGATTGCACCGAGAAATGTCATCCACCTTGAATTTGCAAATAGCGTATCTGAAAAATTATTATTAAATTTTAAATTATCATTGGGCATAGTAAAGCACGAAGGTGACAATATGGTCAATTGCTTTTTGTAGTTTTCTTTTGTTGTTGCACAGTTTGTAAATTGAAAAACTAATCAAAAAGGTTAACAAAAATTATAAAGATGACTGGAATGAGCAATGTCAAAATAACAATTTTTTGTAAAAGACCTTTTTTTGACTTACGCAGGATTGGCCCAGAGTTGGGGATGACTCCATCGCAAAAGTCTTGGCACATGCCATAGAAGCCAGAAACTCCAGCATCATGGCAGCACTGTCTGTTGTTCTGACCATCAGCGTAGCACTTGACAATTCGTTGATGAACTTTCCTTCGCACAATTCTATTGGTGGACTACTCCAGGCTGGTGGAGGATACGTGCAAACTAAAAGCACCTTTTGGTAAAGCTTACTAGCTTCAATTTGCTTTAACTCAAGTTTGAAGCAATTTTTTTCATATAAAACGTGTCATATCTAAAGCAGTGCTGTAAATGGTGCCCGGTGCCGAAATTTTTGAAGTTGGTGCCCGGTACGGTGTCCGGTGCCGAAAATTTGAAGACTGGTGTCCGGTGCGGTGCCCGGTGCCATACTTTTAGAGGTAGGTGTGCGGTTCCGAAATTTTGTAGTTCGGTGCCAAGATTTTCCAGGCCGGCGCCGAAATTCCAAAATTTACAGCATTGGTATGCCTGAGGCAGTCTTCAAAAAGGGGGTCAAAAGTACAATGTCAAAAACATGATTTTGAATCAAAGTGGGCGATATAAATTAAAAGAATGCGGTAATAGTTACAAACGCTTTTTAATAGCACTGATAGCTAAAAAAATACCATCTGAAGCGCACTCGATGTTTACTGCCTGACAGCAACTCATAAACTTGTCGCCTTGCCAGTCAGCATTAGTCGTTGCCAGCGCAGCCAAAAGCAAGCGACAAAAAATAAGTTTTCATTTATAGTTTTAAAATGTAATGTTGAGCCAGAAAATTGAAGAGTTTAAATAGTAAGTTTTTGCTTTATCGGAATACAGATTCAGATTTATATGCTTTTTTGTTGAATAAACATTTTTTATTATAGATTTTAAGAATAATGTTTAAACACTTAAGCGATAAAAAAAATTAATAATCTGTTTAGTTCAAAGCTTTTTAAAAAGTAAAAATTTAATGTATCAAAAAATCAAAAAATTATTAAGCAAAACTATTGAATGATTGTGACAAAAAAAGCTTTTGATAATTTTTAGTATGCATTTATACAAAAATATAATCAAAAAGTTTTTATGGCTAAATTTATACTTTAGAATATTTTTTTATGAAAAGAGAGAAATATACAATTTTTACGAGTCAAAAATATACAGGTGAGTGTCAATATCTATATAATACTTGGCATTTGTGAGTGAGTGGGTGGGTGGATTGCCACTTTTGTCTTCATGCCTAACTTTTAGCTAATTTTCGCGTATGGTAATATCTTACCGTAACGTCTGAGAAATCATCTTAGCTTCTTTTAAGCACAAAACACAATTAGGGAAGTTGTTTTGAAAAATTCTTGTACTCAAAAATTGGGGATGGTAGATTTTGACCTGGACTTGGGACTTTTGTGTTCAAGCTAATGGGCATTTTTCTTTATAAATACTTTTATTTCTTCATGCTTCCATGATCCTTGACGTTTCTCTTCAGAACCCTTAAAGGGCATGGTCCGAGCGTTAGGCGCGGACCAGCAGTTTTTTTCGAATTTTTTCGAATCGTCCCATTTTTCACTAGTTCTGCGTCAAATCTGATATAGATGAGTCATCTAGGGTTGTCGACTTTCGACTTTTAAGTCGAAAGGTCGAATTTTTTAAGGCAGATTTTTTTTACCGGAGTGTAAATCTTATTTTAAATGTATACCCAACTTTCGATTCTGATTATATATTGTAAAATCAGATTTTCGCTCCGAGGCAAAAAATGCACCTTAAAAAAATTTCGACCTTTCGACTTTCGACTTAAAAGTCGAAGAAGTCGACAACCCCATCTAAGATGACCTTATACTGCTTTTAAAAACTAGACAGAATACTTAAAAATTCTAGACGGAAACGAATGTAAAAATTTATCGAGAAAGAAAAGAACTCTGGTTTTGCGCCTTTCTCCCATCGGGCACGATCATGCCCTTTAAGACAACATTTCAGGTTTTTTTAATTGCAAAGACTAAAACGGAAGTTTTCTGTGATGGTGGATTTTAGCCTTCATTTGGTGGATTTTGTGTTCAAGGCGCAAGCTTTCTGCCGTTATTGCAACACAATGGATTTTTATTAACCTAGAATTCTGAAAGGTCAGGTCACATGTTCAAAATTTATCACCGCCAATTTAAAAAACTTTTCTGATTCAATGAACTTTGTACGAATTTTTAAACTTGATTTAAACAAACAAGGCTTAGAATTTTATTTCAGGTGTGGTTTTGTTAGAAAACAAGTTAAAAAATCCACACAGAACTTAAACGACGAGAAAAAAATTTAATTGGCTGGGACAAAAAGCGAACAGTGAGCATGCCCCTTACGGCACAACATCTTAGATTTTTTTCAGCACAAAAGTTCAATGAAGAATGCTCCTATTAACAGTTTATTGAAAAATCTGAAGAAAATTTGGTCTGGTTGAAGCTAAAGCCTAATTTTTTTTCGGACAAAAGCGTTGCTGTTATTAGGCTGTTATTGATTTATAAATTTAGTAAACAAGGACATAAACACGAGGCGCAGCTCAAGTATTTGCTATACATTGAAAGATTTCATACTGTCCTTTTATAATAGTATGCTCTAAAAATGCTATATCTATGGCATTGATTAGTAAAGATATTGTAAAAACAAACTCACAATGCATAGATATTGCATTTTCAGGGCATAGGTCTGGAATGATTATGGAAGCATCAAAATGTATTAGAAAACATGAGAGGGTTTTACAAATTAATCCACGTTTCATGAAGTGACCTTCAGTCCCCGGCATAGTCCTGGCAAAGTAGTCGATCTATTTTATCTATAGCTCAAACGCCTAAAAAAAGTTTTGGATGTGAAAAAGGGTAAATACTCAGCATCGTAAGGATACAATGATATTGTTTAAGTCTTTCATGGAAAGGTTTGAAACAGTTTTTTTTTCAAGGGGAAAAAGAAAAAGATTTCAAACTTTAAATCGAAAAAAAAGTAGTCTTGTTTTAGCCTGTAGGTAGCAAAGGATGAATGGATCATTTCGACCCATGTGGACTGGTCTATACCACCACAGGCCAGCACCTTAGCAATCTCTCCACGGAAAGCTTGTTTTGCAGCTAAAAGTTCTTTTTTGCCGCTAATCGTACAATGAGTATTTCTCGAGTTTTAATGTGTAATTTTGAATGTATCAGCATTTATCCGAAATCTCTAGTTTCTAATAAGCATCCGTTGACTCGTTGGTCATGAAAAGTTGAGAAATACCTGTGTTTATGGAACAACTGCTGTCTCTTAAAGACGGCTATTTCTCAAACTTTTCACGACTAAATCGAGTCATCAAGATATTATGACTGATGTTTTGGTTGTTGTTTGAATAAATAAGTTTTATAAAAAACCATATGAGAGACCAAGGCAACAAATGCACCCGATTCTTTACTAAGGGCCAAATTTTTTTGGTAGAGGTAATTTTGGTAAGAGATTTTTAGTAAAACGGTTTTTCGGTAAAAAAAATTGGTAACAGCATAGGATACACAAAAATTACACAGATGTTGTGGCCAGGTAGTGGTAATCCCTGATGGTATACCACGTGGTATTACTCAGGTGGTAGTAGAGTGGTGCCAGAATAGTGATACCAGATGCTGGTACACAGGTAGTGGTGATCCATGGTATTGCCCAGGTAGTGGTACCGAGGTGGTGGATACCAGATTGGGGTACCTCGGTGGTAGTACCCGTTGAGGAACTAGGTAGTATAGTGGTACCGCTGGATAATCAGGGTCCGAATCAAAATTTTGAAAATGAAAGAGATTTTTGTAAAATAAAGGACAATTGGTCACAAAGTACATTTATCAAGTGTCTGGTCTGATCACCAAAAATAAAGATTTTGACGTAAAATCTCAAAATTTTTTAAAGATTTTGGGTCTCAATAAAGAACAAATCTTTAAACAAAGAACTTTTGGCGCCCTTTGTATAGAATCCAGGTTTGAACCCATAGGCTGCAAAGAATTCTAATCCAGATGGTTTGGATGCTATTCGGTATTGGATGCAATTAGCTTAATGCCCGTAAATGTATATCCAC